>BGPR01019489.1:0-29198 GCA_013235015.1 Araneus ventricosus
CTTAATTAAGAACACGAATAATGTATTCTTTCTTTTTCCGTTATTCATAGTGAACATTGTTTCCGACAATAAATAAAATATTTATTTTGGGACCTTACTTTTAAGAAATATCTGGTTGTGTTCAAGTTTAAATGTTTCCTGTGTCTTGATCTTGTTAAGAGGAAAATGTTCAGGCAATACGAAAGGCATTTCGCTTTGAAGTTTTTCTCTCATTCTAGCCCTTTATTTTATTTCAACTGATAATTCCTTGGGTAAAGAAGATTTTTTTTCATAACACATCGTTCTGTCGGCATTGTTCTTTTGTTCCGTTCGTGGTGCATTTTGTCGATACGGAATGGTTGCATGATGTAAGAGACACGTGTCAGTTTAGAATTTTTATTGTGAAGGGAGAAGGAGGAGCTGAATGTAGAAGATTATATTGTCACAAAACTGTAATGTTGCTTCCCTGCCATGCTAGTTTTATGGATGGAAAGAAATATATACAGAGATTCTTACTGGATACCGGGAAGAGGCCAAGCCAATGATCCCTGACCTTGACGACAAATTTGGCGAAAAAGATGGAGATTCTCAGAAATGAGAGAATTATCGCTCAATCACTATTAGGAACGGATATATGGAGTTTCTTCTGGACTATTCCATGTGTCGTCACGCCCTGTCTGAAGACTATAAATACCTGAGATGCCCAATCGAATCAAGGAATATCTTTGGAGACTTGTTCTCAGTGCTAGCTGGTAAGCTGTTAGACGCTGAGCGCTATTGTTTGTGCTGTTACTTTTACTAAATTAGACTTAGTAAACATGCGTAAGCCATTGAATCTGATTTCTGATAATTATTTTCACTGTATATTAAAATTATTTTTGGTAACAAGCGTGTATGGATTTAATGAACTCTTGTCATATGAGTTGACTGATTTCAATGTAATATCAAGCAAATGTTTGTAAATATCCACAATCAAATGAGTTAAAAGCAACGTTCAAAAACATTTAGTTAAACAATTATAGGAGACTTATTGCAGTTAAACTTTATAAATATGACGTATTTCTTTCCCTTATAAAACAACACCTCCTTTAGTTCATTATTTTAAAAATTGAGAAAAATTTCAGATGGCCCGACAAGTTAAAAATCGAGAAAAATGTAGAATGAATTAAGTAACATATTTAGACGAATTCTCCTAGGTAGAGCAATCAACTGAAATCACTAGATAATTGGCGAATGAATAGAAATGGTGAAAAATGAAAGGGAAACTTCAGAAAAGTTTGTATGCTTCCATTTTTTTCAAGTTGAAATCAGTAATTAGGTTTAAAGAGAAATGATTCAAATATTCTGTTGGGAATCTTAAAATTAATGATGCGTTTAATTGTTCTCTTTTGAAGTTAATGCCATTTTTAAACTAAAAATTGCACTTTGAATTTCTTAAGTACCATTAATGAATGTTTCTCAGTTGGACGTCAATAAAAGACGTTATTAATCCTAAACGCTTTTCTGTGTTCTTTTAATGTTCTTAAAGATGTCTCGCTTCTGTTTCTGTTAATAGAATTTGAATTTAGATGTAATTCTCTCGGCTTGTAATTAGTCAGACTTTTAAATTTTAGATTTTGCATTCTTTGCTTTTTAAGCGAATTATATCAAAGTCATGATGCATTTTTATCATCTATTCTAACAGTTTGTTATCTTTTTAAAGACTTTCATGTGAGAAATTTATATTTATTGGACTTCATTTGCTTTCCGCTCAATCGAGTAATTTATGGAACATTAAAAGATTCTAGTTGACCGAGAGAATCGAAATTCTGTTTTGACTCGACCGTTTGACATTTCGTCTGTCTGTCTGTAAATTGTTTGTTACGCAGTCACGACTAGATTTTCCTTAAATCTGGCCTGAATGTTCCTTTAAGTCATTAAAAATGACGCATGTGTAAGGATTTTTATCTTCAGCCATAAATATTATTAATTTAACTTAAGAGCAAAATAATTGTTTTTCATTCGGATCTCAACCATTTCATAGTTCGAGAGCGACTCATTCTTGATAAAGCCCACTCAGCATCACTTCACGCCATTATAAACCATCTCTACTAATAATAAAGAAGAATATCTGTCTGTGTGTTGGCGTTCTACAAAGCAGACCACTGGGCCTAGAGCTACGAAATATGGCAAAAACATACTTTGGAGGGTGGGAATGTACACCTCGGAGCCCTTTTTTGACATTTTAATTAATTAAAAATTAAGCAAAATTTTGGCGTTTTTCCTTAATAACTTTCCAAAATATTACAGCACAAACATCATTTTGACTCCATCTGAAAGTGCAAAATATTACTTTTTCAATGATATCAATCAAGTTGCCGTACGATTTTTTTCTCTAATTTTAATTAATTAAAAATATTTTTGGCATAATTTGCAGCAATAGTTTTTACTGTTGCAACACAATTAAAACCGTCTACATTGTTTAAAAAAATATTTATTTGCGTGTTTCCCTATCATTGTTGAAAGCTAAGGTAATATTTTAATGTTTAATGCTATGTTTTAATCAGCGTATTTTCATTCAGCTAATAGGAAGTAAAATGTACCGCGACAATTTAAAGTTAAAATAAAATGCATCTTTTTTACTTTGTTTGCACACTTGAAAATACCATATTTTATTCTGCAAATGTAGGAAATTCCTTATCCTTACTTATAGTTCTTAAAATTAATCTGTGTTTAATATTATAGAATTTTTTCAAGGAAATTTTTTTCTGAACTAAAGCACAGTGTTGTCGATTGGTAACAAACTGTGTTTTGGCTATAAACAGTACTTAAAACAAAATAAGATTTTTTAAAACTATTTTTCCCATGCTTTATATAAGAAATGAAAGTAAAAAAACAATTGAAATGATTTCTTTAAAAAAATTGGATATTTAAGGGTTAAATTATCAACTCTCACTTTCTGCATATCTTATGAGCGGGAATTGACTTTTGTTTTACCAATTTAAAAATTCCTTATTGCTAATTCCTTTGGTCTCGAAACCGATAATTTACCACTAGGCCACGTCTGCCCGTAGATTTGGAATGAAAATTTGCTTCCTGTGGTTCCTCTGTGTACATGTGGAACATAAAATGCAGTACTCAAAACAGAGAGATGACAATTTATAATCTGCAAAAACTTCTTGTTTTATAAATGTAGTGCAAAAACGTTTTTATACATCTTTATTTCACTTTACTTGTTTCAGGTTTGTAAAGATTGAATTTAGTAATTGATTTTTCGATAAATTCCTGATTGGCTAGAGTTTTGATATTATGTACACATGTGTATTTTCTCTGAAAATTCACTATTTTAATACTTTTAGAGGTTAATTATCATCTAATCATTAATTAAAAATTAAATTTTGATCCCGTAGGAGTCGCGCCACCTGCTATTAATTTGAGAAAAAAAATTGATTTTAAAATTCCGTAATATTTATAATAATGAATTATAAATTAAAGATTAAAAAGTGGAAAATAATTAAAATAAAATAATAATTTTAGCACACTAATAAAAATGTGCTTTTAAAAATTATTTCTTTTAATCTTATTTTGTTTTTATTCCGAATTACTGCTTCCTCCTCTAAACTTACTGCACAATGGAGCAGTAAATGCAGTGTTTCAGGGAGAAAATCATAGATTTTTTTTAAAAAAATGTTGTTTCTAAGATTGTTTCCAAAAGAATAAGTAGACAAAAATTCCATTTCCGTCAGAAACAACTCTGTTCCTGCGATGAAGAAGCTATAATTCCCGACAGTGATAATGTTGTTTCTAAGACTGTTTCCAGAAAAATAAGTCGACAAAAATTCCATTTCCGTCGGAAAACAACTCTGTTCCTTCGATGAAAAAGCTATAATTACCGACATTGATAAAAAAAGTTGATTCTAAGACTGTTTCCAAAAGAATAAGTCGACAAAAATTCCATTTCCGTCAGAAACAAATGTGTTCCTTCGATGAAGAAGCTATAATTCTCGGCATTAACCCTGATTCCTTCTTAAACTCCCCTTGACTTCAGACGTCTTCACTAGGATCTCCTGACTGACATAAAGCAAGAAGTTTTAACTTTTAAAATGTTCCGCGGCTTTTAACCCCTTAACTGGTTTGTCCGTACGTCGTGCGTGTATCGAATTATCGCAATTTTAAGCTTATAAAGCTAAAGCAAAGTCATTCACAGACGTTATAACTCGATACAAAAATTACGAGGAATCCATGAACATTTCAACTGTCCTTTAGGTTTTCAATTGGATTAAAATGGCAACATATTCCCAAAACAAAAGGTATCACCTAGTTAGGTATTTGAGAAAAAAACGAGTTAGCCCTTTAAAGGGACATTTTTTTTCTAGTGATGGTATAATAAAACAACTTTCGGATGAAATTAATTTAAGAAAAGAAATTCTTTTAGTTTATTGGATGAAATTATTTCTTTGTTAATTAATTAAAGTAATTAATAATTAATTATCGAGTCAAGACACTTCGTTATGGTTTGAGATAAAAATAGGAACATCTAGGTTTTTGTTTCATAGAGAAATTAGCCAAGAAAATTTACGCCAATTTTAAAAATTGATTAATTTCGTGCGAAGTATTCTTCTCTTTCTAATCCTTCTGATCTGAATCAGATAAGATTCACGAGGTCGTTAGCCTTCATCACCTCCAACACGAAATCCGGTCGCTTGAGCAGGTCATCATACACCAAGGCAACACAGTCAAGTAGATGTTGCGGAGTGGCTTCAATCATGTTGCACTTTGTGCAGATATTGAACTTCTTATCACCACGAGAGAATCTGAGGGTTTTTAAGTGACCGGGAGCTAAGCGAGCCAAAGCTATTTGGTCTTTCCTATCCCCCTTAAAATGTATAGTAGCATCGGGGCCTTCACTACGATACCGTGAAAGAGCTGGTGGATGCCTTAAAGAAATGTTAACAAAGGCCTTTCTTCTTCAGTATAACTCAAGATAGGTCAAAGTCAGGGTGTGAAGTATACTTCCCACGGCCTTAGAAAGGGTAAAGGGGGTTAAGTCGTGGGGGAGAAATATTTTTCAGATCGTTAATCGAAATTATGTGATACGAAATGTTTAATATTAACACGAGTGGTGGCACTGGGATCTTGGTTAAAATTCTTCTCAAGAATTTACAAGTTGCTGAAAGCAGGAATTCTTATTGTTTTTGTTAAATTTCTTATTCTTATTATTTTGAGGGTTCTAAATTTCTACTCGTTTGTGGGCTCGTTTATCCTAATTCGAGTGACACATTTAAATGGGAAATTTAATTGCTTATTTCAACACTGAAATGAACCACGTCCGCTATTTGCTTTTCATATTTTCGTTAAGATTTTAAGATGTTGAGATAAATTTTCAATATAACAAACGAGATTTGGCCATTTTTTATATATGAAGTTAGTATTAAATTTATAAATTAAGTTTTCAAAACTGTGATTCGAATTTTGAGAAAACAATAAAAGTTGTAGTACGCAGATTGAAGCTTGTGGTATGAATAACATGACCATTTATTTTTTCCCTCAAAACGTTATATCTACTAATTTTCAGCTAAAAGTATGTGCATTAAAAAACGCATGTTTCTTCGATTTTATTTATTAAAAAAACCACGAATAAACACGTGAAAATAAATAATTTACGTGATCTTGTATTTTTCTGAAAACACGTTTTTTGCTTTAGTAGAGGAAGGACGAAAAATATGGAATAGAGGTACGATTATGGAATAGGTCGGTTTATCCTCTATTAAGTGCTGCAAATTAGTAGAACAAATGCGAAACGTTTCCTATTGAGCCGCCATTACATTAGTGCTGTTGTAACTGTAACCACTCCTTTATTACGAGCATTTTTTGTGCTTTTTGGAAAGTGTAAATTTCGGCAAATCATCTTATCTTTATTATTTTTAGCTTTTAACATTTATTTCTTGGTTTGTGATGCTTATGAGGTTTATTTCCATCCATGTTTCGCTTACTGGATCCATATTTATAATCTCCTAAAACAAATGTTTAGTAGGCGATAAATATGGAATACCAGTAGGGTGACAAATATGGAATAGTATTCCATATTTGTAAACTATGTGCTATAATGCACTTAAGAATGGACTCACACAGAATATGTTGGTTACTCCAGTGGAAGTTATGTGTGCGATTTTTGTGAAAATTAGAAAATTTTTTTGTAAAGATTAGAAAAACTTTCGTAAAAAATTAGAAGAATTTTCGTTTGTGCTATATAGATTTTCATTTATATGTAATATTTTTTCATCTGAAATGTTCCTTTAATTAAGCGTATTTTATTATGTATTCCTTTTCTGTTAATAAAAAATTTAATTACATTTTCCCTAATTTTTCCCCCATTTCCATTCAAGATTTTTAGGCATTCCATATTTGCCACCCATTTAGATATTTGAGAATTTCCCCCTAAACAGATATATTTTTAAATATTGTTGTTTTTTCTCAAGTTAGAGAGAAAATATTTTGTGTACAGTTAGTAAACATTTCATTGATAAATATAGCATTGAAATTTCCATAAATTAACATTTCTAGTCAGAAACATTTTGCCAAATGTAAATGGTATTCCATATTTGTCTCCCTTACTCTATACTTGGTATTGATTAAAGTATATACAGAATATATTCACAATAATTATACAAAACTTCGCAGGATTTAAATGATTAGTGCCAGTCAAAGTGTTTGAACAATTCCACGCAACGACTTTCGGTTGAAACATATCCGGTGTTTCATTCTGTCGCATTTTGAGGTGCAATATATAAGGAGTGCCCAAATGAAAAGGAGATCTTAGCTGTACCGGCGTTGTATCAAATCCCAGTGAGTTAATGTGCTAGCCGATAGATGGCGTGGTGGTATTCCCAGTTGCACCTGTGTAGTTAACAGCTTCGCATGAATGTCCTCATTTCTGGAGAGTTGTTTCCGCAGTTCGTTTCATGATGGATTCCTCCAGATCAGCACAAAGAGCAGTTTTCGAATCTCTTCGCGCAGAAGGGAAGCATGCTTCACAAATTTATCGCAGGAAGAAAGAGGTGTACGGAGAGCATTGTCTCGCACGGTGCTCCATATTCCGGTGGTGTCAGCGTTATGAGGCGGGGCGCGTAAACATCAAGGACTTGTTTCGCCCTGGGCAGGCACACTTTGTGACAAACAGTGCTACGATTTCGGCTGTGGATGAGCTCATATGGCAGAATCGTCGGATCATCACACGTGAAATTGCTGTTGAACTGTCGATAGGCAAAGGAACTGTGCATCCCATAATCCACAAAAACCTTGGTTATGGCGAGGTTTGTGCACAATGGGTGCCCAAGCATCTGTCAGATAATCAGAAGACGGCTAGAATGGGCGTTGCCTGACCCAGCAGTTTCTACACTGAAACCATCCACTCCCTTCTTAAGCGCTGGGATCAATGTATCAATGTCAATAGCGATTATTTATAGTTGTACTGGTCCACGCGAACTGTAATTAGAATATTGTTATTAAAATTTCTTTACATACAACTGTAGTCTCCTTTTCATTTGGGCACACTTTATAGTTAGAAATAAATGTGAGCTATGTAGGCTTATGACCGATTTGAATATGCGCGACACGTATAGCGCATGTCCCGTTATAGCAGTATTACTAGACATTATCATCGGATATTTTTTTTATTCTTTGCACCTTTTTTGAAATTGCTACCGTTGTTACTCTCTTTTTCTGAAAACGGGACATTTCGGCTTCCAGAAGCTATGCCTGGGACCACAGGACAAACTACCTAAAAACGAGATGAATGGTCACATTAGATGTGAGTGACTGAACAGTGATTAGTGATATAACCCTCATGTGACATTGCAGTCTGAAATCATCTGTAATTAGTCATTTAAATGTATGAAATCAATGTACACGAAGTCTCGAGCAGAAAATAGAAATTGTTTCAGAAATAAACCCGGATAAAAAAATTGAAAAAAAAACCTAATTTAAAAAAATCGAAATAATTTAAAAGTAATGGAATGTTTTGAATATTATTCCAGATTTCTTAAAAATCAATTTAATTTCCTGTTTGTGTGCTTATTAACTTTTCAAAACCATAACTACATTCTAATTATGTCTTCACACGTGAGATGACATTGTTGATTTGGAATAAGATTTCGAGTTATTTTATTTGAATTTGAGTTATTCCAAATACCTGCTGTAAGTTTGAAACTTTCTTTCTTCTATTTCATTAAAAATATATATAAAAAGAAGAAACATCTGAAAGTACATTTCTTTTACATTTAAATTACTTTATAAGTCATCACAGGAAAGCTGTGAGAGATTACTTTTGGTACCTCAAGCGTGTTAGAAGTTAGAAAAATAAGGAATTTTCCGTTACATACAAAATAATCAAAGTTTCTTTTAATATTATTCAGAATTTATCTCTTTAGTCTTTTATTCTCGCTTTTTTATACATAAAATCTTGAGTTGAAATAGAAGATATTCGTTGAAACAAATCGTTATTAAAATTAAGAATTACTCTTTCGCTTCTCAAACGTTAGAAAATAATGATGCCTTGAGAACAAATAAATGGTTTACGAAGTATAAGGAGAATACCCAAATCGCCATATATCTTTTCAGAGAAATATGCGAATGTCAAACTGAATTTAATTAAGCTATTCTTGTTACCGAAAAATAACTTTGTTTTCGACAATAAATAATATATTTAATATGGGAGATCACCGTCAAGACATATCTGAATTTATTCAAATTTAAAAGCCTGGAGCTTCTTGAGTTCAATACGAGGAATATATTCTGTCAACACGAAAGTTCTTCGTGAAGTTTTCCCGCTCTTTCTACCTTTTTCGCTCTATTCTATCATCTGACAATGCCCGGGGCAAATAAGAATGTTTTTCTTGCTAAAGATCTCGTTTGGTTGGCAGTGTTCTTTTGTTTCAGCCGGGGTGGGTTTGTTGGAACAGCAAGGAAGTTTGCATGATATGAAGGTCACGTGTCGGTTGGGAATGTTTTATGTATATTTCGAAGAAAATGAAAGAGAAAGAAGTACATTCTTCTCTTTATTTCAGGCCGGTATTGGATGAATCGCAAATGATGAGAAAGTTTTATAATCGTAATCGTTTAATAATCATACTTTGGGTCCTTAGTGTTTAATGTAAGTGTTTGGATGCGGTATGTTTAAACTATTTTTGCTGCTTATTCAACCCATCTTCTATTGGCAAACTTAAAGGAATTTAAAATCTCTTTTTTTATGTGAATTAACTTTAATACATAGATTTTAATGCAACATCCTTTACATTTTATAATTATACTAACAATCAAATCATTGAAAAACAAGACACAATTTTTTTGCGAACTATAGACGATTATATTGCACGAAAAATCTTTGTTATAATTACGATTAAAAACAACAAGCTTATTAATTATATTGCATACTTCTTAACTGGTTATAATGTGGTGCGGATATACTCTTTTGACACTTTGCAAATAATATTGTAAAAATGGCGAAAAATAGTACACACAGATTAAAATATATGGACTGGAAAATATCTGTTGAGATATGAATTCATCTTGTACTAATTGCCTTTAAAATAACTATTTTTGCTTTTGCATAGCATAATTGTGTATTCATCTCTCATCATCACCATTCATTGTGGCAAAAGTCTTGGGATCAACAGATCCAAAACAAGTTTCATGTTATTCATCCTTTAATACGTTCGTGGTCTCTTGTATCAGTAAGTAGGCTTGATGTGAAGCTTACATGAGTGAAAATTGGTCACACACGTTTCACACACACAAACACCTTCTACTTCGGGAACGTTTCCCCACTTGCGCAACATACCACACTGATTTGACCATTGTTTATGTTTTGGATCAATGACCCGTTTTTAATAATAATCGACTGTGTTTTTTGGCCTGTCATCTGTAAACATTGGCGACTTAATTGGGGAACAACCCCATGCAAATATTTTTAACTTCTTGAAAGCTATTATGTTTATCAATTTTATCTAATTGTATACGTCTTTTTGCACTTGTTTTTGCCTGGTACTTTCATCCTGTAACAATGTGTTCTTCCTTTTAGCTGATTTGGTTTTCGTCTTTGTCATATTTTAGATTTTAACTTCTGCTTATAACTTCCCATACGTTTCGAGCAACATGGCTAGCTGTGGATCTCGCGCCATAAAATTCCAAATAATCGATCAACCAATCTATTGTGTATTATTCTGCTTAGTGGACGAATGTTAATTTTGACACGAAATTACAGATACCAATTCCTAAGCACCGCTTTCTTTTTGAATAGTTTGGACACGTCTTAAAAATACAATAATAAAACATCGAAATTATCTAAGTATCGAATTATCTTACTATTATCTTAGTCCCATTAATCTATCAGATTAATGGGACTTAACTCAGTCGATGAGACTCAAGTTTATTCAACGTTACTCTCAGTGGCGAGTTTTGACAATATGAGGCCACAGGGGCAAAATAGTTTTGAGCCCCCTCTACCCTATGTCGTAAATTCGGCATCGGCTTAGCGCAGCAATATATATCAAATAGATTTTGGGCCCCCCCCCCCCCTTGGGTGTAGAGGAATGAGCCGAGCGCCTCTACCATCTGTGCGAAAAACCGCCACTGGTTACTCTTCCATTTAAGCAAGTGAATACTGTTCAGCAACGGATTCCGAGATTACCACTTACACCAGAAAGAGGTGTCAGGCAATGAATCATATGAGCTCATTTTCTGAGTTCTTTGTTAGATCACGCTCAGTAAAATGTAAACATATCCCCGTATTTTGATGAAAATAACTCCGCCCGGCGCATGCGCAAAAGCGCGGAGGTTTTCCGAATCCGTTGCTAAACAATAGACATGAAGCAAGGAAGGACAGCAGACATAAAAGGCCAATCAGCGCATGAAATGCGTGGATACTCACAACGTATCAAGTGCCATACCACGCTTGATAAGATATACTGTTCTATTCAGCTATGCATTCCACCTATTTACTGCCAAGGATCGTGAATAAGCATTTTCCAGCAAGAATGGTGCATTCAGTGACCATCTAAGCTTGTCTGTAGCATGTTATCCTAGCACTAAAGAGAAATTTCATTGTCTGAAACTCAGATAATGCTTTCGCTATTTGGATCGTGGTTCAGAATAGCCTGTTTGAACGGTTTTGAAATAGGGCGGGCGCTGATCTAACAAAGCATTGTATTGCATCTAAAGATATATATGAAGGAGTTGTGATCCAATGAAGGAATTGTACTTGATACAATACTAGAGAATACTGCGTTAATGTAACGCTTAATTAAAGAGCTACCCAAATAAATGTATCAGTGAGTCTAGATATGTATATCTAATCAACATACTAAAACTGATACCCAACATTATGCTTGGGTGCTTATCAAAACTAGGATTGTAGGAGTTTCATAAGAAGAAGTGGGAATGGAAAAAAATTCTGGGAGTCTATTTACGTCATGGAATACAAGTCAAATTTAATGAAAAAGAACTCAATTCACCTTATCATTATTTATAAATATATACAATCTATGCAGAAGAATGACACATCAAAGAACTTTTAAAACGTTTTTCTGGATAGCCGTGATTGAACTTAAGTGAAAATTATACAGGAATACAATTGATAAATAAGGCAAATGTGACAACCCCCTTATAATGTGTGACTTTCAGACTGAAGCAGTGTTACTTTAAGCATACAGTCCATCGTTACTTCGTTTATAAAATGTGCATTCAGAAAAAAAAATTGTACCAATTCGAAAAAGGAATCTACGAAAAAATTCTATTATTCAAAAATATGTTCTTATCTAATATTCTTGCCATTTCTTCATTGGAAAATCACTAAATACAAGCTGAATTTGTGCCTAGTAAATGAATGATTTATGAACACCTTTTTCAAAGAGAGAAATGAAAACACAAACCAATATAAAATGAAACTTGGAAACATTTTTAATATTTTGCACTTAAAAATGTGTTTCAAAATGTCACATAAATAGAACAAACAGACAAATAAACAAAAGATAAAACAAATTATAGAAATTAAAGTCTCTTTGTAGTATCTAGATTCTTTACTTTTTCAAATTATTTATGAAAGGCAGTGATTAAACAAATCTAAAGTAAAGCATCTTGACGACTGAGTTATGACTACTAGATAAATAGAAGAACCATTCAAAAGAGGATGAATCTAAATTTCTTTCTTTTTTCTGAAAGATACAAATATTTCCATTTGTTTAAAATCGAAAATAGTAATTAGACTTAAAGAGAAGGGATTCAAATATTCTTTTGGGAACATAAAAATTAATGATGAATTTAAATTACTCTCTTTTGAAGATAATGGCATTTTTAACTAAAACTTGTACTCCGTATTTCTCAAGCACCACCATTAAATGTTTTCTAATTCAAAGTCATTAAAAGAAAGCATTAATATCGTGAATGAATTTTTTTTCCTTTATTCTGTAAATTTTCTTAAAGACGTCTTGTTTCCGTCTCGATTAATGGAATATAAGGATTTTTAAATGTAACTCCTTGCTTTCAGTATTGTTTGGTTCGTAATTAATCACCTTTTCAAATTTTAGAGTGTACATATTTTGTTTTTAAAATTTATTAGATTAAAGTTATACGTTTTTATATGTTCTAACATTTTGTTATGAAAAGTTTATTTGAAGGAATGGAGAATGAAACTTATGAGAGAAATTTTGGTTTATTTGATTCACTTTATTTTCTTATCAACAATGGAAAATTTATGCGTGATATTAAGAGGTTTCTGTAAATATGTTTTGATTAATTATAATAAGTTACAATTTTTTTGTTCTTTGATTTGCATAGTTATTCTGATTCCTTTACAGTTGTTAGTTGTTCAGAAATAACAACCAAATTTCCAAACACGTCAGAAAATTACAGATGCATTACTAAGTAATTGTATCGTTTACGGAAAAGGAAAAATGAGCTTTGAATGCTAATTTTGTTTTAAAGAAGGAACGAATTTGAATTTTATAAGTTTTAATGAATAGTCTTGGATATAAAAGAAGCTTATTTATACATGTCTTAACAACAATGGAAAATTTATGCGTGATATTAAGAGGTTTCTGTGAATATGTTTTGATTAATTATAATAAATTACAATTTTTTTGCTCTTTGATTTATATAGTTATTCTCTTTCCTTTACAGTTATTGAGAAATAACAACCAAATTTCGAACTTTTCCAAACACATCAGAAAATTGCATTACTAAGTTATTGTATCATTTACTGAAAAGGAAAAATGAGTTTTGAATGTTAATTTTCTTAAAAGAAGAAGGAATGACTTTGAATTTTATAAGTTTTAACGAATAGGCTTGAATATAAGTTTATTTATACACGTAACAGATGGGAATAGAATTTTCCCATCTGTTATAAACTTTAAAATCCTAATTTAAAAATTAATCTTTTATTTTATTTATTATTCATCTTATTTCTTAATCTTTTATTTCTTCTTCTTTTTTTATTAGCATATTAAAGTTCATCTGTTAAACTTTAATATGCTAATTTTTTTAAAAAACATTGCATGTATCATATAATAGAAGAATTAATATTAAAATTTATGAAGTTAAATCGTCCAAAAGAATTGTTTTGAGGGATATATTATGTAATTTGTTGTTGAGGTATATATTGATTTGTAGATATTATAACACTGACAATATTTATGCAGTATCAACTAGCTAATCAAAAGATGTGATATTTTTTAAAAAGGGCTCGCTTATTGAAATCGCCTTTAATTGAAAACTGTGATTTGCATAAAGCAACAATCAGAAAGCAACATTTCAGAAAAAAATATTTTGGAATTTACTAAGATATTTACATTTTTTTTTCAGAAAATAAAGTTCAATTTTCTCACGAAATTACATATCAAACAACTAAAAGAAGGTCTTTTTTTAAAAATCGTCTGTATCAAAACAAAACAAGTTACTTAATTAATTAACTTTAATTCAAACCATTCTTCTCACATACAGCAAAAATTATTTCCAGTGCATTTGTTTTAAAACAAATATTGGGTAAAATATACTTTGTTTCTACTGTTTAATCTTTACCAAAATAGAACGAATTTATCTTTTGTTTAATCTTTGGCAACTACAGAACAATACCACCATTGAATAATTCATTTGTTCGAAATCTTTAGGAAGATGTTAAAATTGGAGAACCAACTTAATTATCCGGGCTTTATTTAATTACTTACTGTAAATTCTGTTGGAAAAAGCCATGCTGTGCAACGATGGAGATACCTAAGAACTTCAAACATGTTTATCTGGACAGAAATGCGAGTTGTGAGACAGTGTACAAATATTTAATTAAAGCAAGAAGTGTGTTTAATTGGAGAAAAACTATAAAGTTCCTTTATTCAAACAGTTGTCAGAAAGAAACTTCAAACTAAACCGTTTTTCCATTGAGTTATAAGCAAGATTTGTACATATTGTTGCGAACCAGTAATGTTGCTTCACAGCAATGTTAGTCTTATGGTTGGAAAAAGGCATTTACAGAAGTTTTTACTAGTTATAGTGGGAGGTCACGCCAACACTCCTGACCTTGTCGACAAACTTGGCGACTATTTTGTAATTTGGCGACAAAAAGAAGGTTCTCGACTATGTGGGGATTGAGGTCCTATCTCATAGGAGCCGAGATCCGTATTTCTCCAGATGACGCCATCTGGAAAAATACGGATAAATGATATTTATATTCGCCGGTATTTATAATCTTCCCGACGGCCCGTCGGGAAGACTATAAATACCGGCGTGATCGAATAAGGGAACAATCTTTTTGGAATGCGAAAGCCTTTGGAGAATCTCTTTGGAGTTTTGTCCGCAGTGCGAGCTGATAAGCTGATAGACGCCGAGCGGTACTGAAAGTAATGTTACTGACATTATGAGTGATTTGTTGTCTGTTTGTTCTGCCAGTTTGTGAAAGTGCTGTTACTCTTGTTTCCTGTGCTTCGTGTTTCCAATATAAAAGAAATTTGAACTAAAAAAGCAGTTTAAAAAGTTAAGAAACAGTATTTGTTGCACATTTTTAATATGGAATGTGTTATGTCGAGTGATGAACCCGAATACAAATTCTAACGCATAAACTAACAATTTTTAATGGATAGAAAGTCTATCTTGGGACTACTTCGATGAAGTAACGCATAATTTCACATCTTCGTCACTAGTCATTTGTAAGGACAAGATGTAGAAATTAAGGGTTCCAAATACGCTGAAAATTTTTTCCATCATTTTATTTCACTGAAATATATTTATTAATATCGGTTTTCAAATATAAGCATTATATCTTTAATCATTCGTAACAGTTAGACAAAAATAATTATTTAGAGATGATTGAGTACAACTGGATCATTTTTGAAGGATAAAAGATAATTTAATTCAAGAAACGCTTTTTAGATGCCTTGATAAATAATGCTACAGTTTTAGTTTCGTGATAAAAACTAGAATTACGTCTGTTGATTACCTACTTATTTGTACTGAAATCAGGTTTTGTGAAAAAAAAAACGATTTAAATCTAATTTGAATAAATCATTTATTTTAAAAACACTTTATCGAAAACATTTTTACATATACACTTTGTTTCTGAAATACATTTTCCGCAGGCCATTTATGACAATTAACACAATTGTTTTTATATCTTACAATAACTTCAGTTACAATATCGAAATCATGAGTTTTGTACTCAACTAATTAAATAAATTGACAAGATTAAACCTGATAGCTTACACACCAATTGTTTTTAGGATTTTATAAGAGATTTCTTTATGCAAGGCACACATTTCATGCATTTACAACAACCAACTACAAAATAATTTAATGAGCCAACTTGACTCACAATAGTAAAAGCCGGCATCCCACATTCGAAGATACGAAATTGAAGGGTGCACAGAGGGATATATTTATATTTATATATATTTAATTGTGCAAATAAAAACCAGTATATTCATATTACTAAAAAGTAATATTTTAGTTTTCTGTATATATATATAGCAATAAAATCTTGACAGAGCCAAATTGACTCGCTCCTTAAATCTAGAGTTAAACGACCAGTTTCTATTGCACCCAGAAGATTCATCGAGTGTTCGGAGCTGTTGTTATACAGTCTGAAATGTTTCCATTTCTTTCGGTTGCGGATGTTTGGATGCCGCTTCAGATGCCATCCGGGTCAGATAACGAAGGATTACTTTTATGAGGCTTCCTCCAACAGCTATCACATATCTCTAAATTGCACGGTTGCGTCAACAAATCAAAGGAAATAAAAATCCACAGCCTATTATTTGAGCGCTTCCTTACATCCTCCTTATAGCACTGAAATGAATCCTTGATCTGAACTTGCCCTCCGAACCTGACAGAATACTATTTTGAGACGAGGAATCTTGTCATACATTTGGTTCTATGACCGATGTATTCAACGCATTTTGTTTAAGTTCCCATACATTTTGTATAAGGTGAAAAATTGGATAAAAATGATTTAAATCGAATGCCTCATCTGTAACGCATTTCTTCTTTAAAATTAATTTGTTATTTTCAATTCTTTTATTGTTCTGTTTATTGATATGGTGTAGAAGGCATAAGATTGAGATAGTCATAAGAATTTTTTAAAAAGTCTGACAGTGGTTTAAGCTTACAAGGTGTGAGCCCATTACAGTAAGCTACATATAACGTCAAAACGGTTCCTTAATTTAATAAGTTATACCAAACTAGACTGATATTACATACAATGTGCCAAGTCTCCCAAGATCAGACAGAAAAATATGCGATTCGAAATAGAATAAAATTTCCCAATCTCGGCTGGTAGCTGAAAATTCTTTTGAAGGGAAGTTGTCAAATGTGAAGTATCCATTTAACGAGTAATTATTAAATATCTGGTAAAATAATGCATTCAAACAAATATTGTTTCAGTTTCTATTGTATATATATATTTAATCCAATTAGTTATGTATTACTTGATTCGAATTAATAAATCTTTAAATTTTGCTTTAGGTGATCATCAAAACCAATTTTAGGCCACACACACACACATATTTGAGAAAATATTTTTTCTCGAAATGAACTTTATGGTTTAAGGCGAACAGGGACCTTCAAAATCATATTTTAAAATTTTCAACTAATCAATTCGAAATTTTGCAAGCTTGAACAGGAGCACTATATTTGACAACACACAAAATTCCCCTGCAATATATTTGTTTATTTCCAATAACAATCAATGCCCTTAATGATAAATGTTCAAGGCGATTCAGTTTTTGTTCAAATTTCATGAAATGTTATATAGGTATAAAAACATATGAAGAAAAAAATTTGGCATTCATATAGAAGATATTTTGTTATTAAACTATAATTATTTTCTTCCATATCAAATATTAGGCATATTTTTTCTAAGATCAATAATTTCGAGGCATTATGTGTGTTCATTTTGAAATTTCTTTCTGAAACATAAAAATTAATCCCAATTTTTGTTTGAAAAAGGTTAGAGTAACTAATAAAATAATTGGAGTTATTTAGAGTAATTTTGAAGCGCCTGGAACATTTATCATCAAGGCCATTAATTGTTATTAAAAATCACAGTTATACCCATAAATTGGAAATAAATAAATATATTGCAGTGAAATTTTGTGTGTTGTCTTATATAGTTCAAGCCTGCAAGATTTCGAATTGATTAGTTGAAAATTTAAAAATATTATTTTGAAGGTCCCTGGTCGCCTTAATAGATTGTAGTGAAATATAGTTTAGTCACCATGGAAAATCAAAGCTGGGAGATTTTTTATTAATAATTTGTGTATATTGTTTTATGTGTATTGTTTTGCATTACCGAATTAAAATAATTTTCTTAATATTATAGAATAGGTAGAATTTCTTTCATTTACGAGCTTGGTTTTATTATAAAAGTCTTTACATAAAGTATTTATCGTGCATTCATTTTGTTTTCTTTAAGTGGGATTCTAAGTGGGGGAGATGGCATTTTTGTGCTATAGTGATTTTGTTTTTATTTAATTTGTTTTTCCGATTTTACTGTCGACATGCATAGTTATAATTTATTATGATTGTGTTTGTGTCATTGACTGACTGTGACACTCTGAATACTGCATTAGCTATAAATTTAGTAGAATGCATTAATCAATTGTTCTTAAAAAATTGACCGTATAGAAGAAGATTTTTCCTTTAAAAAATACGAAGTACATCTTTTGTCTTCCATTTAGGGAACATGGTTTCTTTTCCATAATCTTCCCAACAATAGAACAGAAAATGTAAGCTTTAAAGAAAAGATATGGTTACGAAAAAAAAGCCATGTTCACACGTGCGTTTCCAAAACAAAAAGTCGGCCAAAATTCCATTTCTGCCAGAAACAACTATTTCTTGGAAGAAGGAGCTTCCATTCCCGGCATTGATCCTCTAATTCTTTCTAAGCCCATCTCGGAGTTTGTTCAGTCGTTCGTGACCACAGAGGATTCTCTGGACTCTCATGAAACAGGAAGTTTTAACTTTTAAAATGTTGCGGGGATTTTAAGTTGGGAAGGTAATAATTTGCAGATCGTTATTGAAATGGTTTGATTAGAAGGGGTCGTTATCGAAACGTGTGGTTGCACTTGGGTCTTAGTTACGATGTTCTGGAAGGCGCTACGAGTTGGTAAAAGAATTAAAAGTTCGTGTTATTTTTGTTAATTACTGCTGATTTATTGTAATTCAGCTAATGAATTCTTATTGAAATCGTTAATGGTCACTGGATGGCTACTATAATGCATCAAGACCGCAAATTGCTTTCCATTTTTTTTTAAAAAACTTCAACTTAAATTTACATTTCTGCATGAATAAAACGCAAATACTCGAAATTTTTCTACCGTTTTTTTCATTTCAGTAGGTTCGGTAGTTTCATGTTTTAAGATTCGTTATCATTTTTAAAGATGTTATTTTTAAACTATAATTCGAATCTGACGGTTTAGCTCAATGACCGTGATGTAGATGCTTGAATAAGGGCAAACTAGCTCTTGAGTCATTCTGATATTCCAATCATATTTCAAAACCATAATAGCAGTGTATAGAAAACTTCACATAGTTAAAATATGGAAGGACAATTTTGCAAATTGAATAGTGTAAAATTGGTATATTTTAGACTTCTTGAAAAACTGTACCGTTTCCAAATTACGTATTGAAAAACTTTTCTGAAAACATTACCCTTCATTCAATCTAGGTTAAGAGGAACTTTTAAATGAGTTTGAATAGGGTAATTCCAAATATTTATTGATTTGTAATTTTTCGCCTATTTTTTGACATGTAGGTAAAATTAAAAGAAAGGCTGTACCGTAAAATTCTTTTTGATAGGAATTACAAGACTTATTAAACGAATGCTCTCAGCGATAATCTTTGGTACCTTAAATGTGGTCCGAAAATTAAGTAATTTTTCCATCATATACAAAATGAAGGAAGTATTATTTAAAGTTATTCTATTACCTTTTCACAATTTTGCTCAGAAAGCTTGCACTGACACGAATTTATGCTTCTTCTAGTTAAAAAATATTCATTTCTGGAGACTGCTAAAATAATTCTCTCTTGAAGAATTTTAGAAAGAAATAAATATTTTACAATGGATAAAGAAATAACCCATTCCGCATTTCTTTTCTCACAAAAATATGGAATGCCAAATTAAGTTTAATTAAGAATTCGAATGATCTGTTCTTTCGTCTTTTCGCATTGCTCAAACTGACCATAGTTTTTGATTCCAAACAAGATATTTACTATTGAAAAACATCCATTATTGAGACTTAAAAGTCTCCAACATCTTGGTCTCGTTTACAAGAAAATGTTCAGTCTCTACGGATAATTCTTCGTGATCCATTGTCTAACAACACCTGGAGGAAATAAAAATATTATTTATGAAAAGTCTTGTTTGTAGGCAGTGTTTTGTATCGCTTTAAAGTGGTTTCTATGACTAAATTCTCCTGCATTTCAGCCATAATCCCGTATCAAAATTTAGAAGTTTATTCTTTCACATGTGTCTTACTTTAAAAGAAATCGCTGCGATATTTCTATCGATTCCATATTGTATACTTCAAATGTTAAAATCAATAAGACAACTAACTATATTATATGACTTATAAAAAGAACAGATTTGAAGCATGTAAGAATATTCAAAATACAGGGTGTCCAAGAGTTGTTAAATACATTTCAAAAAACTAATAATGTTACAACTTCTGCTTTTCTTTTGAATGAGAACGCATTTTAAAAATTGTTTTCAGATAGGTGGCGTACCATTACGACGTTCTAAATTTGCTACAGTGAGAGATTTCCATACGCAATGGCTACCGATCAGCAGAAGCCGATGCGCTTTTCCTGGTTTTCTTTTTCAGTTTTTCTTGAATATCTCGAAAATTCTTCAGTTTTCAAATAACAATTGGTTTAACAAATTAATGAGCTTAAAATTCCCAACAAATACATGCTTTTAATTTTCTTCTAGATTTATTTTCGCAGATAATGGCTCTCAAAAATTATTCGAGATTTCCAGTAATTTACGACCACCTAGACCACCGTAATGGCGCGTTATCTATATGGAAAAAAACCTTCTAAAATACACTCTCATTAAAAAAAACCGTAGTTGTAACATTATTAGTTTTTTTTTATTAATTTTTGAAATGTGTCCAACAATTACTTATATTGCCAACAATTAATATATTGCTTTTTTTATTCTAGCTCTTTTTAACACCAAAGTTTGAGTTTAGCACTAAATTTAGGTTGAAAATTACATCTTTATTTCTGAAAACTATTAGATTTATCATTGGAGAATTTTCAGAACAAACAGTTTCCAAACCATCAGGAAATACCGCAATCTTCAAATCTTAAACCCCCTCACTCAAAAATTTCTGGATGTCAAGATGAATTTTAATTAAGTTAGATCTGAATGATGTTTTCTTCCTTCTTTTCGTTCAACCCAAAATGAGCTTTTGCTTTTGACAATAACTTTCACATTTATTATGGGAGGTCACCCTTTAGACATATCTAGATTTATTCAGTTTTAAAAGCCTCCGGCGTTACGTTCTCGGTAAGAGGAAAATTTTCAGCCAATAAGGATAGATCTTCCGGAAGTTTTCCCGCTCTTTCTACCCTTTCGTTCTATCCCATCATCTGAGAAAGCTCGGGGCAAAGAAGAATATTTTTCTTACGAAACTTCTCGCTTGATCGGCAGTGTTCTTTTGTTTCGGTCAGGGTGAATACTGTAGAGACAGAAAGTAACTTTCTATGATATGAGGGGCACGTGGAAGTTCAGAATGTTTTGCTTATCTTTTGCAGGAAATGGAAGAAAAAGGAGTGTATTCGTATGTTTGTCCTGGAATTGGAAGAACCGCAAGTAACAATAAATTTTCCAGTCGAAATCGTGTATTTAATCGTAATCGTATATCGGTCGTTATTATTTTACCGGATCTGATTTCTGTTAATTAATTTCGCTGCTCAGCTAAATTATATCTTTTGCTGATAGACTTAGAGGAAGTTAATATAATTGTATAATGTAAGTTAGGTTTAAATATAGATTTTAATGAATTATCGTATAATTCTTTTTATTTGACTTTAAAACCAAATAGATTAAAAGCAACGTTCAAAAAATATCTTTATTAGTTATTGAGCGTTTTAAAGTAGCAGAGTTATCTACTCAGTTTGTATTTTACAATAACCAATGATTTTACTCAGGTTTATTCAATGTCACACAGACTTTAAAGAATATGTATAGACATAAAGCAATGAAACATAATAGACAGAAAGGGCTAATCATACATCATGCCAATAATTGTTTGTATATTCACAAGCCATAGCGTGATATATCATCTCTGCTTAGACATTCCGTTTCTCTCGGTTCTGCAGCCTACCTATTCATCATCCAAGGTCTTAAGGTGGTAGTTTCCAACAAGAATGATCCTTTTCAATGATCCTTTAAGTGTCTTTCCAGTATTACTTAGGCCGCGGTGGCCTAGTAGTAAGGTGTCGGCTTTGGGAGCGCCAGGTTACAGGCTCGAAACCAGATTCCACTGAAGATCCGCCGTGTGTGGGGCTAAATCATACGTAGTGGCCAAACGCTCTCTCCTTGGTGTGGTGCGATACAACCCACCCCGACCCAGCCCACCCTACTGGGTTTAAGGCATTAAGGAGTCGGAGGGGAAGAGAACTGACCAGTAGCAGCAGGAGGACGTCAGCCCCAGAAAGTCTCACATTACAAGAGCTCACCCGGCCAAGGAGACAATGCAAATAACAGCATGTGGATTGAAAGTTATTTACTAATAAAAATTTTCCATGGCCGGGGAGAAACAAACAGTATATTCCCAATTTTAATTATCAATGACATTCCACCCATAAGATACAATGTGTGAGATGCAGCGCAAATACAAAAAAAAAGTCAACCCAAAACCACATTCAAAACAGACACAGACAAATTAAATCGAACACACAAACAAACTCTACACACAAAAAGAATTATTAAAACCATTATAAAAATCCTAATAGCTTAAATTTAATTTCAAATATTTAAAATCTCAGAATGACAAGGCCAAACAAACTCTCCCCAAAATGACCAACTCAAAGCATACTATTAAAATTGAAAATAATTAAAATCATTTATATATCCAATACATATTCAATTAAACATAAAATCCCACAAATTATGCCATTAAAAATATAAAAAATTTAAAAAGGGGTAGATCAAGGGCTACACCATACTCAAGCGATCACAAATCGCTCTACTAACTTTAAAACAATTCACAAGTTTTTCGTGATTAGCCGCAGTCGACATTACGTTTTTAAGCCACAAACTCTTGGCTTCACAAGATGGCTTCTTTAGGTGATGATCCCGCGTCATTAAACAATCAAAAAGATAATGGTCAGGATCTCCAAGTGACCCGCATTCGCAAAGTGGGGAAGATAAAATTTTGAATCTGCTGAGGTAGCAGAGAAATGGTCCATGCCCCGTTAAAAATATATCAAATATTTACTTTTAATTAAAGTTTTTGTATCCACGGGAGGAACCAAACCCCTGATCCGGTTTCCAGAAGCTGTTTCATATGCTCCATAATAAATTTGCCAATCTTCTAGTAATTTCTTTTTAAGTGTAAATTTAACAAAGGAGTAAGGGAATGGGATATCCATACCCTCATCCTCAACACTAACCAGTATGGCAAAGTGATCGGCGAGCTCATTGCCCGGGATCCCGACGTGAGCCTTCACCCAGGCAAGCCCAACCAATCCCTCAGCAAGGAAAATTTATTTTTTATGGAAATTACAAATTTAGATCTATACCCGTAGCTCTTGAGGGCCTCGATGGAAGACCTACTATCAGTTCTTGATGTGGTGCGGAATCTTTGAGATGGGAGTCCAGTTCAGGTGTCGTCCTCGACATCTGACCGCGGTTCAAAATTAAGAGGTCCGTCCAAAAATAGCCCTCGTGTTGCTTCAAAATAGGACGTTAATATAGCTAAACTAAACCAAACCAGTATTAAGTTTCAACACTCAGGTGCATCTCATATATCGATTTGACCATTTGATATCGATTCGTAATAGCCCTTTTTTATGGCTTGGAAACAGAACGCTGATCTAACAAAGTAGGGTATAGCGTCTTAAATGTATGGAGGGCATGGAGATTGTGCTCGATACAATACTAGAGGTATTTATAGTGTTAATACATATTTTAATTAATTGTGTTATCATGTGGAGATGTTAGGCATGATTTCTTTATTAATTTCTGATTCATTAATATTCTAAAATTTACACCCGACATCTTATCCAGTAACACGTTTAAATTGCAAAAATTTACAAGAATATCCCAAAAAAGAAGAAGAAAAAAATTCCGTAAGGCTATGTCAGGTCGAACAGATAATAGGAGTAAATATTTTAGTGAAGTAAAGATCGTAATTAGAGATTGAAAGTAAAAAGTTACAAATTGATTAATATACGTAAATTTCAAATTAATAAATATGAATTTTTATTAAATCTGTATCTCAATGATTTTTATGGAATTTTCCAGCAAATTGTACAAAGATATGGGGCTATTTATTGATGAAATTGCC
Source organism: Araneus ventricosus (assembly GCA_013235015.1). Classification (NCBI taxonomy): domain Eukaryota; kingdom Metazoa; phylum Arthropoda; class Arachnida; order Araneae; family Araneidae; genus Araneus; species Araneus ventricosus. The sequence continues at coordinate 24,012 of BGPR01019489.1, forward strand.
CAAGACGACACAGCCTCCGCAAAAAGTGTATGACACTGGTTGGAATTGGAATTAAATTACATCAGTACTGTAACACCCAATATGCACACATATATATCACAAAATTTAAAGATGTAAAATAAGTTTAAAAGACTGAACAAATGTTTAAAAACTTATGATCAGTTTTTGCGACATAACCAAATTAATATTTATATCAAATACACGCTAAATTCAATTGAGCGTTTTCTGGACTCCGAAAGGGAGCGAATGTAAGAATTCACCTTTTCGATCTTTTAGCACAAAAGAGCTCCTTAAAACACTTTTATAATCAAAAACCAGTTTTTACTTCCCGCCCACCAAGAAACTGATAACGGAATCGGAATGCGTCCCGCTCGTTCGTTTTTAGGGGTATTTTATAATTACTGTTTCAGACACAAGGGTTGTCCGAAAAATCATTGGTCATAATCATCACGTGACGATTTGGTGCCTTTCCTTATATCAGATATATCTGATATGAAAATAAGCATTGCATATTCTGTACAATAGACCAAAGAGCATCACCTCCCTCTGCCTGAGCATCTGGGTAAACAACTGAAAGACCGTCGGGCACTGTGGTTCCTGCATAAGGCTACGAACACACGAGTCGGCTGAGAGCTGAAAACGTGTCGGTGGTGTTCACACGGGGCGTTTGGCGAATTGTCGCTGCAGGGTGGCGCTGCATATTCGGCTTTCGTGGCCACATTCGGCGTTGATCTTTCTGAGTGAGTGATATACGTGGCTCAGAAATGGTGCTTTATTTGAATGAAGAATTTATTTGAAGAGCTCCCATCGAAGAAAAAAATTATTGCATATAATGAATAAAAATTTCACAACTTATAATGTATGGAACTGTTTCAGAAAATTCTCAATTGAATTCAGGATAACATACATTAGTATATAGTTTTTTGTTTTCCAGTGTTTCATATAATGTTCTCACAAATTAAAGAATACCCTATGGATATTCTGCTTATCCTGATAAATAGTAGGCATGTAATTGAATTTCAAATAATTTTATTTGATAAAAATATTTTTAAAGAATATAGCAATCCATAATGATCATTGCATGTGTTATTTTGTAGGGAAAAAATCGCTTTAAAAAGTAAGTATTTTCATATTTTACAAAGGCTAGGAAGAGAAAAATTATTTTTCAATATATTTTTATTCATGATTCTGAAGTCAAATTTTTCAAGTAAATTAAAAAAAATAATAAAATTTGAACATAAAGAAATGAAAAGGTTATACTTAAAAGTTATAAGCTAAATATTGTTCAACTGACCTAAAACATTAATAATTTTCAACAGTTCATTAAAAAATATATATTATCTGCTTTTTTTGCAAAGTATAAATATAAATATATTCTGAAATTTGTTAAAATTAAGGAAAAAATTGCACAACTTTGAAATTCACATCATTGAAATGATTAGGATGGAGTCACCGAATTTGGACCATCTGGACGTTGTTTACTGCACTGTGGTGGAGAAATAATTTTAACGAAAAACAAGTAACTGAATTTTTTATAGCTTGTTTATTTATTTTCAGAAGGGCGTAATTAACTTTTTTAAGAAATGGACTTTAAATTAGGAAAAAGCAAATTTAAATTAGCAACTTCCTTAATATCAAAAATTTGATTCGGACCTACATTCCTGATGATAAAACTGTGTACCAAATTTTATCCATCTAACTATTCAAGTTTTTGAGTTATAGTGTTCACATAAACGCGGACAGACAGACTTCCCGTAGACGGATTTTGTCCAAAATTTGATAAAAACCCACAAATTATGTGTCAAGATCACGTACCAAATTTCATCCCCGTAGCTCTAACAGTTTTCGAGTTATCGTGTTCACACAGACAGATACAATTCCAATATTGTGTTTTTCGGACTCAAGGAAGTGTAAAACGTGGAGATTCGTCAAAATCTCGAGTTCGAATTTTTTGACGATTACAATATTTTCTCTTTGTATATTTACTATACGAGAAAGTAAAAAAATTAAATGTTGATGGAAACTTGATGCATTTAATGAATCAGCGACCAGTTTAATTAATGTATCAGTGAAAATCTGAATATAAAGCGAGTGCCAATGAAAAGACTATTTCCTTGAAAAAAAACCCGTTCCCTCATATTATCGTAGATACAAATTTTAGCAAAAGCATTTATTCACAATATGCCTGTTAAAGATATTTATAAGAAAACAAAATATGAATATGTCTTTATAATAAAACAGTTTAATTAAGCCTTTATTATCAAATAAAATGTATTATAATTATCCTTCTAAATAAAATATCACATTAAAATTACAATTCAATAATATTTTCGAAAGTTATCTCGAAAAGGTGAAAAAAATTAACTTGATATTACATTTTCATCCTATACAAATACAGACACATTCGCTTTAATTGTAAAAAATCATAATATCAGCATAACAAAATATAATTAATCGAAAAAGAAACAAAAAATGTTTTAAATAATCTAAAATCTTATAAGTTTTTATTTAACTTTAAAGAACAGAATCGGTGCTTGGAGCTGCCATCCGGGTAGAGCGAAAACTCTTTCGTAGAAAAACACGTGTGAACACTGTCACTCGTTACTATGGGACCATGCGACGATTTGCCGGCGAAACCGGAGCTGCTTCATTGGGAAAGGGTGATACACGCGCGACGAGATCAGGTTACACAACTTTGCCGCGCCAGTGTGAACAGCGCCATTAAAGAACACGGGGTCATGTGTCGCCTCACGGCCACAGCTTTCGCCGAAAACGACCCGTCTGTTCGCACCCTAATAGCCCCCATTACGAGCGGCTCATGCAGCAACCCCCCCGTTTTACCGGGGTACGACCCGTCTTCGTAAGTGGGCCCAAAGAGCCACACCACCATTATTGTGCCATCGGGTTAACGAGAGCCTGCTTACTTATACGGCAGCCTCTCCTCCGCGAACTCACGGTGTCCCAAAATGTCTTGAAATGTATTTTTGGAATCTTTCTGGAAAGCCATGAAATAGAAATTTAAGAAAGAACTTTTGCAAACTTTACACAGCGATATACAACTGACACATTAAGCAGTTGTGAAAAGAAAATGCCTGTTAAGAACAACTTTAGAATTGATATATTGCATTTTACAATTTAAAGTACAGACTCCATCATTACTGAGCTTCATATACATCAACGCGCAGAAGGGAAAAAATCTAGATGCACAGTTGAAAAAAAATTATTAATAAAAAAATTAAATTCTTAGTAAAACTTCATTTATTTACTTTTGCTGCTATGACGTCAATGGGAGATATTTTTTAACAATATTGTGATTTTTGTCTTGTGAAGCAACGAATTATAAACAACTTATTAGCAGAGGGAAAATGAAAGAAGCTGAAAAAGACAAGAAAACGAAATTTGAAACACTCCCTGATATTTTGTATTTACATTGGGAATTTTCAAAATTGATTGTCACACACACGAAATAAAAAGAAAGAAAACGGACATAATAAATAAATAAATTGAAAACAGTCATCTGCGTAGCACTTCTGAAATAATTTATAACGACAGTAAATTAAGCAACACATCTAGACGAATTCTCTTAGGTAACGTAATGAACTGAAACTGTTAGATAAATTGAAGAATGTTTCAAAAGCAACGAAAAATGAATCGGGAAAAAATCACTTGCTTCCATTTGTTTCAAATCGAAAATAGTGATTAGATTCAAAGAGAAGTGATTGAAATATTCTGTTGGGAGCATTAAAATTAATGATGTATTCACATTACTGTCTTTTGAAGTTAATGGCATTTGGAACTAAAAATTAACACTTTGTATTTCTCAGGTACTAACAATAAATTCTTTCCAATTCCAAGTCATTTGAAAGAGGTATTAATCCTGATTGAATTCAGTGCCTTCCTTCGTTCTTTTAAATCTTTTTGAAGATGTCTTATTAGTGTTTCTCTTAATGGAATGCGAGTTTAGGTGCAATTCCTTGCTTAAAATATCGTTTGGCTTGCAATTAATCAGACTTTCGAATTTTCCTATCTGTGTTTTTTGTTTTTAAATGAATTGGAGAAAACTATAATGCAATTTTATTTTAACTTTGATCGACTGCATTTTTGGGAGTAACTTTTTAAAATAGAATTTCGCTGTCCTTTTCATTTTGAAGAGAATTTGTGTGAGGAATTTAGATTTATTGGACTTTTGATGCTTTTGCTTTTCTGTAAATTTTTGCGAAATTAAAAATTAGCATAGATGTTTGATTGGTTAATTCTAGTAAGTTAATTTTTTTGCTCATGCATTTATGTAATCATGCGATCCTTTCATTTACAAACATTGAGCAAAAGCAAGCACTATTCAAACTTACTTCAGACGTTAGCGAATTAAATATGTGTTATGTAATTATAGTGCTATTTAATGACCCTTAAATGTTACATTTTTTTCAATTTTGAGAAACTTTCGAGTAGAAGCGATGCTTATTTAATTATATAAAAGAAGCGAATTTCTTGTCATGATAGATAATGCATTATGAGAAAATGTATAAAACTTTGCTTGAGCTATAAAATGGAAGTAATAATTTCATGCATAAATTTAAATAATGATAGGAAAATTCTTTATAAGATTCACTTAGGAATTCGACGTCGAGTTGTAGACCTGCTAGATGTCTTACTTGTGTAATAGTTTTGTATGTTCAATTAGATTATATTTATTAGAATCAAAAAGTAAAAAAAAATATTGGTTTAAAATTAGATTGAAATTTCTGTTTTGCATGAAGCAATTTGGAATAAAATGTCGTTTCGAAACAGCTACTATGACTTTGGATTTAATTACGCCATATTCAATATTTTTTATACACAATACATTTTATTTCGCATATTTTTTTATAAAATGGCTTTAAATTTTCTTATTACATTGTAAGTTAACAAATGAATCTGAATGTTATTAAAAGATTATTTAGATTTAAAACAAAGTACATTATTCAATAAATAAATTGATTTTCCACATACAACAATTATTTAAGCTTATGAATCTCAGGTATGCTTGTTTCAATGGAAATGTTGGAAAAAATGAAGGTGTTTGATATTTCGCGAAATTTCTCTTTCATTTACTTTTTAGAAATTGTAGAACAATACCACCAGGCAATAACTCAGTTGGTTCAAAATCTTTGGGAAGTTAGTGAAACTAGAAAATCAATTAAATTAATT
>BGPR01019491.1:0-29195 GCA_013235015.1 Araneus ventricosus
CCAAAAAGGGATGAAGGCGAAAATGGAGTTTGACATATCCTGTTTCACAGAAAGCTAATGACGCGATGTAACTTTCATCAATGGTTATGTTTGTGCATAATGTTTACATGCATTTTCGTAAACACAGCACAAATATTCTGGAATATATAATGGTTTTCTTAAAAAATCCCAAATTTTCCCGCCTGTATTTTGCTTATAAAATGCAGTTTGTCCACCAGATTATACAAAACTTACAGAAAAAGTGACAATATGTTAGAGAAGCATTGAGTAAAATTTGGGGATAAATAATTTGAATATGAAAGAAAATATGAGTATTTGTAGTAAATAATTTTTTACTGCGCATGTGCGAGATACATATGTTTCTTTCAGAGGTTCAAAGGCAGATATGTAGGACAACTTATATAAAAATTCCAGTCGAATACCATTCAGATTTAGAAGATATCGGCATTACAGTCAACAGAATTTCTACTTCTTTCTAAAAGAAACGAAATGATGAGGTTGTATCCACAAACTAATATTTTTTAAACTTGAATTTTCGAATAATTTTATAGAATTTAACAAAGATTGAATGTGCTGAATACCCAGGAATACTTATAAATAAAATTCATAACTTAAATTGCAGTTCGACGATTTTTATCTGAAGATTCAAGTTTAAAAAATATTAGTTTGTGGATAAACGCTCACCATTTTGCTTCTCTTAGAAAGAATCAGAAATTCTGTTCACTCCACTGCCGATATCTTTCTAAATCTTAATGGTATTCGACTGGAATTTTCATATAAGTTGTTCTACATATCTGGCTTTGAAGCCGTGAAAGAAAAATTAAGCTATATTTCGTACATGCGCAGTAAAAATTTATTTACTACAAATGCTCATATTTTCTCTAATATTAAAAGTATTTATTCCAAATTTTTACGCAATGCTTCTCTAACATATTGTCACTTTTTCTGTAATTTTCGTAAAATTTGGTGGAAAACTCTGCATGTTATAAGCAGAAAACAAGTGGGAAAATTCGGAATTTTTTAAAGAAAACCTTTATATCTTTCCGAATATTTGGGTTATGTTTACGAAAATGCATGTAAATATTACGCACATCAAACATAACCACTCATGAAAGTTACATCGCGTTGTCAGCTCTCTGTGAAACAGGATGGGTCAAACACCATTTTTGCCTTCATCCTCTTTTTCCTTGCCCCCCCCTAATTGCCCTCGTGACCGAATCTTCACTGTAAAATGAGAGTTAAAATCTATTCTTTACATAGAAGAAGTTCAAGGACAGTCGGTTTAGCCTTTCCGGAGAAATTCTAAAAAATGTGAAAATCCGAAAGTGTCCGGATACTTTTGATCACATAGTGTATATTCTTTGTAAAAATGAGAGAAAATAAATGTTAGAAATCATATAAACAATACAAGAATTAGCTTCAAACTGAATGACGAAGATAAACATAGACCTAGAATTAAAAGCATAAGTAAGTTATTTTAAGTTACACATTTGTATCATCAATAGAATTTTTTTAGGAGGGGGCCTCAAAATAATTTTGCGCCTCAGGTCTCATATCGTTAAAATCCGCCACTGGTAACAGCTGGAACAACTAGCGACATAAGGCATTTTGTGATAACATACAATAAATCTCATACAATTGGAAAGCAGATGTAGCTAACCTGTATATCTATTTTTGTATCAATAAAATGTTTTGGGAAATTTGACTTACAACATATTAGTGTAACAATGACGATACATTTTTCACATAGATATTTTCATAAAATGTTTAACCCTTTCGCTACCAACCGTCACGTATTATGTGGAATAGCCGTTTCTTACCAGAGCCCGACGTTATATATATATATGTGACAGACGTAAAATGTATTCCAATGGGGAACTTCAACATTTTTTAAAAACGCGTGAAATCAATCCGTATTTATAGTGACAGACGTAAAATATATTCCAATGGGAACTTTAGCATTTTTTTTAAATGAGTGAAAGCAATCCGTATTTATAGAAAATAATCATTCTAATTTCAAATGTGCAAGTGAAATTCTATATAAAAAATAATTTATTTTAATATTGAATGCGAAAGATGCACCGAAACAGCACTCTCATTGGCCGAGTCGATTTTGACGTCACATGTGCCTTCCTTCGCATACTTCTCTTTCGCTAATTTTGTACCATGTTTTGATTCAAGGCGTTTGTACTAGCTAACATTTTAGAAGTGAAGTTTTTTGCTTTTCTACTGTTCAGCGTTTCATTTCATAATGGATATTGGTTTTGTACCGGGTACTTGGGCTGTAGTGGAAGTTTTTCTCAGGAGACTCTGGCAGCGAAGGGTTTAAATTCTTTATAAAAAAGTACTTTAAACTCTCCATTACCATAACGAATTCGTTTGGTAATGGAGGGTTGACGTGTTGAAGGAAGGTTGTCAGAATACCGTGTTGTAGAAAGGCTGTCACTATTTTTGCACCGTACAAATATGAAAATCGGTATTCTTACTCCGTGTTGTATCGAAACAACACTATCAAAAACGCGCATTGTAAAATTGATTGATTGTATAAAATGCAGAGTGCTTACAAAAGAGTACCTCAACTTTGAAGGGCTACAATTACAAAACAAAAAAAAAGTTGCAAACTTTTTGGACAAATTAATTCCAAAGCAACATTTTCAAGTTTATAAAATTTTAAATGTTGAATGTGACCACCACCAGAAACACGAACGATATCCAGTCGATAGAACTCATCCCACACTTTTTTCAGCATGTTCGGTGTTCCCAGGGCCGGATAAAGCCCTGTATTGGCCTATAGGCAATGTAGGTTTCGGGGCCCACCACCACAACTTCCAAAACCAGATATTTTTTATTGATTTTAATTTAATTTCTATATAAGCAGTTTTTGAGTAACAAATATTATGACAAACTGAAATAAAAACTTTTTTGCGGGTTATCTTCAAAAAAATTGGTAAAAATTGGTTTAATGACTTTATTTTTTACCAATAACTTTTTTACCACAATTTTTATTACTAAGTTTGTCAGGGCTGTTGTCTTGATTAGAGCAGGCACGTTGATCTGCTAACGAATTTGAAAACATGAAAAATATCCCAAGAAATAACGTTCTGAAATTTAAACGATATTTGATTTTAATTTCAGCAAATCCGAGTAAACAACTTTTATAAATCAATGAAAGCCATAAAAATAAATTTTAAAAAATAATAATATCCGAGCCCCAAAACCCCCAACCGCCTATGAGCGAGGCTCATAGGCGGTTGCCTACATTGCCTGTTTAGTAATCCCTCCCTAGGTGTTGCAGTTTGGATGACTGCAGTTATTCGCGTTTTCAATTCGCCAAAGTTCGCCTGTAGCGTCGGAAAGAGCACTTTATCTTTTATGTAGGCCCAAAAAAATCGCAGGGCGAAAAATCAGGATTTCTTGGGAGATCACAGGTTAAGAGCGAGGTCGCCATCTGTTCTGAAACCAATCCACCTTTGCGACAATTCGTAATTTAAGTATCTACGAACAGCTAAGAGCTAATATGGTGCTCAATCCTGCTGGAAAATTAGGTTATTTGAAGCTTCTTCTTCTAACTGCAGAAACAGCCAAATCTGTAGCAAACAGCCATGCACCAGCATATCCCAGTAAATAATGCCAATAACAGCGGATTTGTGTAAAAAACATAAGAAAGAAACATAAGAAAAAGAACATAAGAAAGGCGCAGTTCTGGTCCGCGCCGTAGATTTTTCGTGAAAACGTCAGGATAAAATCATAAAACAAATGTTTCGTATTAACATGTAATTTCATCATCAATCTCTTTAATACAATATTTACACAAAGTAGTATAATTGTTACAGAATAGATAAATCACAAGCTACTACAAACCCTTAATACATGCGATAAACTTGTGATTTATCTATTCTGTAGCCATTATACTAATCTGTGTAAATATTTTATTAAAGAGATTGATAATGAAATTACAAATTAATACGAAATACTTGGCTTATGATTTTATCCTGACGTTTTCACGGAAACTTTACGGTGCGGACCCGAACTGCGCTTTTCTTATGTTTTATTTAGAGTAGCTTTTGATGGCGCCATCTGTTGACAGTATATAGAACTACATTTCGCGTATACGCAGTAAAACATTATTTACTACAAATGCTCATATTTCCCGTAATATTCAAATTTTTGAATTCAAATTTTAATACAATGTTTCTTTTATGTATTGTCAAGTATTCTGTGAGTTCCGTACAATTCGAAAGAAAATTCTGCATGTTATAATCAAAAAACATGCGTAGTTTGAAATTTTCAATTTAATACCGATTTTTACATATATTCTGATAAATATTTTTATTGTCTCATTTTCGGTTCTAGTAATACTCCTCAAGTTCTTTAAAATGACACCAGAATCAACCTCCTAGCTAAACGCGTTTCCACGCTACACTTATTTATAACCTTAAAGCTAATTAATAACAATCACGCGCATGCGCTTACACTGGTAAGATGACGCCACAGGCAAAAAAAATACTATGCGACGAACTCTTACAGATATGAGCTATCCGTTATGGGGTCAACCATTCTTTTCGCATTATTTGCCTCGTAGTTATTAGCATTCAAATCTGACGGTATTTTGTCACACAAGAAAGTTCGACCGACTATCACTGTAACGAGCGGAAAGACGTTTTCACGTCAAAAAAAGAAATGGGCCTAAAATTTTTGTCTTGTGATGTGACACAAAACACATTAACCTCTAGCGAATAATGCCTTACTTCTACTGTTGCATGTGTATTAGCTGTATCTCATAGGTGTGTTCGTGAGGCCCGTAAAGCCACATGAAGATCTTTTTCAAACCTCTCTCGCCAAATAAAGAACTTACGAACTTCTCATTCACTACTATTCGTAGAATTGTACGCTTATTTGTTTTCTTGAGGAGATATAGCCCTTCAAAGTTGGGGTACTCTTTTGTAAACACCCTGTACTCTTTGAAGCTACTATGTTTCTGATTGAGAAGGTTATATTTGAACACGACCAAAAATGGGCAACCTTTCTTCCCAATCACAGCCAAGATGTAAACTCACAAAATCATCGGGGATTTTGTTGACGAAACAGGAAAACGCTTTCCTCTTTTTTAATTTATTAGAAGATAAGGTCTGGAACCACCCCGGGAATTATTATTCTTGTTTTCCCTCATTTGGAAACAACCTACTCGTCACATATAGGGTAACTGAATTAGAGAAATCAGTAAAACTATATGTTAAAGATCCTTTTACAATATATTGTCCGCTTGGTTGTCCCAAACTACCGGTGTGTCTCTATTATCCCAATGTAAACACTTCGGAAAACGCTGTCGACAGTGTTTAGGACAATGGCAACAGGATTCGTATTATGTTCTCGCTTAGTCAAAAAAAATCAAATGCTTCTTTTTCTTCACTTTGAAATGAGAATGTGTCTAATTTTTCTGGGAAGTGTAATTAATGTCCTATTTCATTTAGTTCCATCGTCTTTCAATAGTGTGCGTGCTTTTGAGCACAATTTTTTCAAAAAAAAATTGACATATATTTTTTAGTTCTTTCTTCTCTAAATTTAGATATGATTGTTGTATTCAAAATAAAATTAGTAATAACTGTATTAATACAAAAATACTTCAATGCTGTACTTAAGAACTGAGAAAATTACAGTATGAATTATATTTTAGCATGTTGTGATTGATGTTATTTTTCAATTGATTATACTTCTCGGTATAACTAATATTTCTTTTTATTTTTCTAACTGCGGTAAATGGCAAATAAAATTATCAAAAATGATGCTGAAAAATTAACTTTTAGCTACTTTAAATTTCTACATTATTCCCACTTTATATTTCTAAGAACCATCACTCATTTTTACTTTCTCGTATGCGAAGTATACAAAGAGAAAGTATTGTAATCGTCGAAAAATTAGGACTCGAGATTTTGACGTTTAAGATCTCCCCGAGTCTGAAGAACACAATTTTGGAATTATATCTGTCTGTTTGTCTGTCTGTGAACACGATAACTCAAAAACTATTAGAGCTACGGGGATGAAATTTGGTATGGGATCTTACACATAATTTGTAGGTTTCTATCAAATTTTGGACAAAGTCCGTCTACGGAGAGGTATGTCTGTCTGTCTGTCCGCGGTCACATGAACACTATAACTCAAAAACTTGAATAGCTAGATGGATAAAATTTGGTACACAGTTTTATCATCAGGAATGTAGATCCGTATCAAAGCTTGGACCAAATCCGTCGAATGGTTGATGGTCTGTCGGACTGTATAATCGCTTACTAGTAAAAATTATATCTCCTAAACCCTTTGGCTTAGATAAATAACCAGTGGGAGTAGCCTCCCCTAAACTTTCTCGTATACTGCTCAAAAATTTGTCATTTCCCCTCCCCCTGCGTAGATAAAAAAATCGAACCTATGTAACCCAGAATGCAACGAATATCAGAAGGTTTTTCATTGTAGATTATAGTGATTGTAAAATATTTAGGTGAAGAATCATATTCAGAGAGATGTTTGTGTATTAAAACTTAGCAATATTTATTTTCCATCACACTCTAGCAAGCTCCGCTAATGCGAGGGCACGAGCGAGCGAAAACAAAACAGGAGATAAAACGAATCTATCACAAACTCCATCTCAAGAACAAAGTGACATAATCCTTCCGCTTGCTACCAGAGATCGCTACCAGTACGCATACGCATGGAGTACGCAATTTTGAAACGAATGCTTAACAAGTATGCGATTATACAGACCGACAGACAGTCAACCCGTTGACGGATTTAGCCCAAGATTTTATACGGACCTACATTCATGATGATAAAACTGTGTACCAAATTTTATCTATATACCTATTCAAGTTTTTGAGTTATAGTGTTCACATGACCGCGGACAGACAGACAGACTTCTCGTAGACGGATTTTCTCCAAAATTTGATAGAAACCTACAAATTATGTGTAAAGATCACATACCAAATTTCATCCCTGTATCTCTAATAGTTTTCGAGTTATCGTGTTCACAGACATACAGATATACAGACACACAGACATAATTCCAAATTGTGTTTTTTGGACTCAGGGAGGTCTAAAACGTGGAGATTCGTCAAAATCTCGAGTTCGATTTTTTTGATGATTACAATACTTTCTCTTTGTATACTTCGTATACGAGAAAGTAAAAATTGGTACGGTTGCTAACATTAATTATAGATCTGTTCCCAAATTTCGTTTCAATCGGTTAGAAAAAAGGCGTTCAAATTGCATATTCATTTTTTTTACTTACGTACTGGAAGCAATCTCTGCGCATGCGCAAGCTATTCAGCGAGAGCTAACGAGGTCATTTTCTCCTGTTTTCTTTTCGCTCGCGCTCACGAAATAGTGTGATAGAAAATAAATATTGATGAGTTTTAATACATACGCATTTCTTTGAATATGATTTCTTCACCTAAATATGTTACAATCACTATAATCTACGATGAAAAACCTTCTGATAGCCATTGCATTCTGGGTTACAGAAGGTTCGAATTTTTTTATCCACGCAAGGGGAGGAGAAATGACAATTTTTTTAGAAGTATACGAGAAAGTTTAGAGGAGATCACTCTCGCTGGTTAGATAATTACCTTGTTATTTTGTTCTGAAGCAATCATGTTGGCATTGTCAACGTATTTTAAAAAATCAAAAGAGATTCGAATCTTTAGTCCGAAACAACGTTGCATGAAAATGTTTTAGGAACAGTTCGTCTTCTATTATTTTTTAAAATTTATTTTTAAATATATAGCAACGATAGCACCCAAAAAAATGTATTTAATACCGTTGCAATGCTCGTACGTTTAAATGCAGTAGCTAAAACAATGAGAAGTATTGTTGTAAAATATACTTAAAAATAATTTTAATCTATTCAAATTACACAGAAATAAAAATTTGTGCAAAGCTAATTTTTTGCATCTTAAAGTGGTATAAAAATGGTTTTTATGAGTTATCTCTTTTTTTTTACAATAGACTCCGAAATTATTGAGGAAAGCATTAAAATTTTGATTAATTTTTAATTAAAAATCTTCTAAAGTTTTGAAAAACCCCTTATTCGTAAGCCCCTATTACCCAATAATTAACTACAGTGAAACATTTGTACAGCATTCACCCTCCATTCCAAGAAAAATTGGCCTCTCTAAAGAGGTTTCATGTTTGGAAGTACAAAATACGTATTTAAACAAGCTCTAAATTGTTTTTTCTGATAAAGCGAGTTTTAGGAATTATCTAAAGTAAAAAAAAAGTACTACTAATAAAAAGAACTTCTAATCAAAAGTATTTCTAATCGAAAGTAAAAAATACTTCTATTTCTAATTTTTTTTTTTACAAAAGACACAATTAACTTTTGCTTGGATCTTTCATCTTTTTCGGAAGTACCTTTTTTTTTCAGTTTTATATTTTAATTGGAAAGGCAAATCCCTAATCGTTTTCGTCGGTAGTTGTAGAGAAATTGACAATAATATCTATTTTTCCTACAGTCTGTTGAGCTGAATGTTTCATTTGCTGGTTGTCGCAACCCATAACAGCTGGTTCTTCGTCAGAGTTCAAATCAGCTCCTGGAAGACACGAAAAAACTCTTCAGTGCCCAACCCCTGTAGAGGCGGAAGTTCGTTTTTCTCTTCACACTGGGAAAGGAATGAAGAATTTCGATCTGATTTCAGGTGTTGTTTCTGAGTATATGATTTGTGACGTGAAAACGTCTTTCCGCTCGTTACAGTGATAGTAAGTCAAACTTGCTTGTATGACAAAATACCGTCAGATTTGAAACGCTAATAACTACGAGACTAAAAATACAAAAAGAATGGTTGACCCCATAACGGATAGCTCATATCTGTAAGAGTTCGTCGCATAGTATTTTTTTGCCTGTGGCGTCATCGTACCAGTGTAGGCAGAGGCGGCCCAAGGTAATTTTATCAACCGGGCAAGAAAACAATTTGGCGCCTCCCCCCAACCTACGTAATTTTATTGTCTGTATTTTAAATGTGCAACAAAAGTTTACTTAGAAATATGCATGTTTTACCTGCAAATATGACATTATAATGTTATGGTCAGAATTTTTTTAATTTCAGAAATATTTAAGAATATAAGGAAGTCTTACAGAAACTAAAATAATGCATTGAATAAATTTATTTTAAATATATATGATTTTTTACAGTATCATAAAGTCTCTTCACACATCACTTTTCTTGCCTTTTTATCTGCAAAATCTTTCATAATATTCTCAATATCAATGTTCTGCAGAATGTCCCGTTCAATTGATATGGTTCCCAAACCAACTAGTCGCTCCTGCGACGTGCTAGATCGCAGATATGTTTTAATCAGTTTCATTTTCGAAAAACTTCTCTCGCCAGTAGCAATAGTTACCTGTAGAGTCAGAAAAATCCGCTGCGTTAATTTTATAAGAAACGCAAAATTCTTTAGTGGTTTCCTGCTATTTTTTAATAAGATACGGCCTTACTGCTTAGGAATAATGTCGGGCAGCTCACAAACATTACCAAGTATGAAAAATCTGAGATTGAAAAAAAATTGAGACACGCCTTTTACGCTTAGGAGGGCAGTATAGGCAATGTAAGTTTTTGGGCCCCTCCCTCCCCAACTTCCAAAACCATATAATTTTATTGATTTAAATTTAATATCAAAATAAGCAGTTTTTCAGCAGCAAACAATATGACAAACTGAAATAAAACATTTATTTGAGGGTAATCTTAAAAAAAATGTTTTAAATCTCGAGTATAAAAAATTGAAATTTAAAAGTAATTTTAAATAAAATGGTTAAAAAATTTCAAAACTTTTTAATACAATTTTGAATATTCTAATACAAAATATCCCAAGACTGTTGAAATATGACCCATTGATCTGCTAATAAATTCGGAAGCATTAAAAATATTCCAACCATAATGTTCTGAATTTAAACGACACTAGAATTTAAGTCCAGTAAGTTCTAGAACACACTTCTTATAAATCAAATGGGAGCCCTGAAAATAATTTTTAAAAAATAATAATATGGGGGACCTCCTCAAAGTTGCAGGGCCCATAGGCAATTGCCTACATTGCCTATTTGATAATCCGGCCCTGACCATATATCTTGCTTATGGATATAAAACTTGGATTTATTACTTTTTTAGCCGAATTTTTTTTATATCAAAAACTTATCAAGTAACAAAAAATTAAAATTCCTATGAAATAATTTGTAATTTTGAAAATTTTATTCTAACGTTTGGCACATTCTGATGATTGGAACAAATGTAATGGGAACTTTATGCGTGCAAAATTGGTTTTCAAAATACAGTTTGAATATTATTATTTCAAGAGTAATGCTTATGTTAAAATCCAACAAAATTTATTACTCTCAGTACTGTTGTCTATATTTTCGATTTGCAAACTAGTTTTGGCGTCTTGTTTATTGCTAGATTCTTCACACACACAGTCACTTAAGACGTTTTTCAAATATTCTACTGCTTCTGGTTCAAGTAATTGTAACTTTGCATGCTCTCGCACTTGGTCCTGGTAAACGAGTTAACTTGTTAAACAGTGCTTATCTAGCTTTCCAAAATCCTATAAGTTAAGTTCTTTTAAGGGGCTCTAGGACATATACTATCATATAGAAGACTTCTGCTCAGTAATGTAAAAAAATATATTTTTTTAAAAATAACTAGAATTTCATTTATGGGATTTTAATATTTAGAATTTTTGTATAATTGACAATGTTAGTATTCTCAATATCGAATATTTATATTTTTCAAATAGATATTTAATTCTGAAAATTTTAAAATAACATACTAGAATCATTATAACAAAATTACCTGTGGTGTTGAATTCACGGGAACTTTTTGTTCTTGGTTCGAACAATAAGTTATATTGTCGTTCTTAAAGTTTACTGGATTCTAAAGACCTTCTCTGGATTCGATATTTTCTATTTTAATGATTTTTTTTTCAAAATAGACGCCTGCTTTTCGTTGCTGCTATCCGTGCCTTTCTTTTCTTTTAAAACGTAAATCATTGTTTCTTTTTTTCAGGCATTTTAGCGAAATACACAACACTTATAGGCATAACGTTATTCAGAATAAAAATAAACCGTGACATTCATCAGTTTTTCTTTCAACACAGTGTGCCAAAACGTTTCGTCAAAATAAGAATCCGATGAGAAATGGTGTAGACCAGGGGAAAAGTCACATTTTTATCCGGTTTCATATTTTTTCGGCCCACCCCAGATAGCACGTAAGTTTGCAGCAAGTTTGATTTTGACTTGTCATGGCAAAATTTGACGCGTCAAACTTGAATTGAACTTGTAGCAAGTTCGATGTGACAAATAGCGCCACCTCCTTTGCAAATCAAACTTGCTGCAATTTTGCAAAACAAGCTTCCTGCAAAGATAGCACAATAAAGAGATAATTATCTTTGTCTCTGTTTTAAAAAACATCCGATTTTTAATAGCATCTCCTAGACCGTAATTCTTTTTTATTAATTCAATAAATCAATGATAATTTATGAAAAAAATAACTTTTTTATAAAAAAAATTTTTGAAACATTTCCCATCTTTTTACTAAATATATCACTCTCACTTTAAAGAAAACTATATCGCCTTTTTCCTAATGTTGAAACTTTAACGTTTATAAACAAAATTAAATCTAAAAAAACAGTCAGTGTTTGTTGAACAATAATAACTAGACATTTTGTCCCATTTTAAAGTAATTACTTTTGAACTCTAATTTCATAATTTATTCTACTAGCAAAACGTAGTTATTAGTGAAAATCGCTCTCTCTTTGACTTCAAATCATATTCTCAACTCAAAAAATTAATGAAATCCAGAAAATAGTTAAAAATAAATCGTATACGAATCGAATCTAACGATGTATTAGCGAAATCTATCTTCTCCTCTCAGAATTCAACTGGCTCAATGGTTAGCGTCTCCGCTTCGGAACCGGGAGGTCGCGAGTTCTATCCCGGGTTGCGTTTCGTACTCTGTTTTTGCTATAATTTGCAATAAGTTTGCACGGCAAGCTTGTGGCAAACTTACTGCAAGTTCGTTTCATGGTGACTTCGGAGCTTTCGTTAACTTGCTGCAAGTTTACTGCAAGCTTGCACTCTTGTCATGACAAATTTGCGGCAAGCTTGCTACAAACTAAAATTGCTATCTGGGACTATCCCATAAAACTGAAATACAATAGTCGGTTATGGGGAACGAGACTCTCGGACCAAACCACGAAATGAAGAAGGGAGAGTGTGGAAGGAAGTCATTCTAGGAAAATTTAGAGCAGGAAGGGCCCGTTTTGAAAGCGGGTTGAGGAGGGCGCACAGTCGACCGGACCGCACCTATGGTCAACCCGATCCGCTAGGATCGAATTGCGTGGATACAGTCGGACCTGTGAATGACCCACCAAATTTTATGACCTGATGTTCGTGGAACAGATTTTGAGACCTCTCCAGGGTCTAGAGGCTTGAGCCGAGCGCCTTTACGAAAAACTGAAGAGGGCGCCAAAATGAAAGAAACATTTTTGCCGCTTTCGCCAGAGATCTCATGTCAATCAAACCATTTTTTCTCCCCTTTACGTTGCAATTTTGGCGCCATGGGCAGTTGCCCGGTTTGACCTGTATTTGCCTCTGAGTGTAGGCGCATGATTGTTATGAATTAGCTTTATGTAAGGTTATAAATAAGTGTAGCGTGGAAACATCTTTCGCTGGGAGATTGATTCTGGTGTCATTTTAAAGAGCTTGAGGAGTATTACTAGGACCCAAAGTGACATAATAAAAATATTTATCAGTATATAAGTAAAAATCGGTATGAAATTGAAAATTACAAAATCGTAACAGATAGCGTCTTATATGCCTATTAAGTATGCTCGGAATTATAGAAAACGCAAGTCAAAGGAAAGTTGACGTGGCAAGGATTCCAAGAAGCCTAAAAATTCCAGTGCCGAGCGAATGAGAGAGCTACGGCAGCGACGAAAAGGAAATGAAAAAAACATAAAAAAAGGAGCAGTTCGGGTCCGCGCAGCAGATTTTTCGTGAAGAATTTAATAGATCTGGAAGAAAATGAAAAAGAAACTAGTATCAATTTAACATTTTTAACTTTCATTCCTGTTAAATCACTGTATGTATGTAACGCATAAACTTTTGGGCTTTTGGATTTTTGAAAAACGCAAGGTCTATTAATGAAATAAGGAAATTAATGTGACAAGAGAAAGGGCATTAAGGGAAAAAAGAGTTATTCATGGAATATGGAAAGTTGTGGAAGAAGCGTGGAAGTAACTATATTATTTTACGAATAGCATTATCATCTTGAAAGTTAAGATGCGGAATGACAGTTAAGAAAATCGTCGCTTAACAAGCAACCCCACCTATCTCAATTTTTTGAAATTTCAAAGAGGAAGAATATACTCAAATTTTCGCAACCAACAACGAATATTTCTGATTTTTTTTTTCCTCGTCTGTTAGGAACGTGAGGACTCATATTGATATCGGATATTAAAAATATTCAGAAATATTCGTTATTGGTTACTAAAGTTTGAGTATTAAGTATCATCTCTGAAATTTTAAAAAGTTGAGATAAGTGGTGATACTTGTTATGCTACGAAATGAGCAATCAAATAGAGCATTTAAAGCATAAGGATTTTATGTGAAAACCTGATTTATATCATAACAAAATCTTTCAGAAATGTACGAACAGCCTCTGTATATGTTTTCTAATAGCAAAAATTGATCATAAATGTGAGTTTAATACATTTTTAACGAAATGTTAATAACGAAAAATTATAATAAATTCTTACTTGCTTCTGCTATTATTTGTCGGTCGGTACTGTAAGAGATTTCGCTGCACCAAACAATAAAAATTGCTACCTTTCGTTTACAGATATTTTCGTACTGTAAAATTGAAATTACCTAGATCATCTCTGCACCAAATCGAAATCTTTGCCCATATCTGATGAATTTAATTACAAAAGCACGGTCTAATCTCGTGTTAATTATCATACTTTTCTGCAAGTCATCTAAACCTATTCTTTTGGCACATTAGCATAAACAGTTTATTTGACTATACTTATAAGCCATGACAACCATATTTTGAGGTTTTGTTTACCACACTCCAACGGTGAAAACACCTTAATGATTTGCATACACATATGTGTTTTCATTTGTTTTCAAACAAATACTCCCTCTGTCCAACTTAAGCTATCCCATTTGTCTTTTTCATCCAAATTAATAAAAAGACCAAGTCAAATTTTGACATGTTTAGTTGACCATGCATTTTTAAACTTATATATGCGCAATTGCCATATTCCCTAATTGAAAATGGCAAATTAAGTCGCCATATTCGATTTTGCTTTCTCTTCTCACGAATAAGTATATTTACAGAAAAGGCGTTTTCGGCGACTACTCTATAAATAAACTTATTCGAGTTCTTAAGAGTGATCGCTGGGAATACTGATTTTGTTTGATTTCAATTGAATCTCTTATGCATAATTCGATATTCATCGTTCCCTTAACAATGCAGTTTTAATCTTCAAAATATGATGGATATTTATCCCGTATTTTTTAGTAGCCTTGCGCTTGTTCTGTTCATTGTCTATACATGAACGTCCTTAATGGAGTCAAGTCATCCCATCATGTTATCTTCATTCTCTTCATCATGTTATCTTCATTTTCTTCTTCCGCATGTAAAATATGCATTTGATTTCAACAATTTTGGGCGCAATTTACGCCCAAAAGGCATATTAACTGAATAAAAACATGTTGATAAAAAGAAATAGACCATAATCTTTGAGCTTCCTAGATATATTTCTTAAAATGATTATTATCATACAGGACTTTGTTTGCAAATATCACAGAAAAATGGATGAAGTCAAAACAGAAAGTTAAGATTTATAAATTACCTCATCTTTCTGTAATGGAAGAGAAACACGCATAAATACCATGGTTAAAATATTCTTAAGAATTCAAAGATTTCATTAAATTGAAAAAAGATACAATTATTCACTTTAAAAACTAATTTTTAAGGTATTAAATCTATTAGATCAAAATAACTGAACACTTAGAGGGTTAAATATTTGTATAAACATATAAACAATGAAAACGGATTGAATCTCGTTGCAACAAAGAAAAGTATGGTTGTAAATTATGAATAAAAATATTTTTGGAAATTTTTTGATGTTGAAAAAACGATTGGACGACAACTCCCGTCATATTGACGTGCATCGAATTATCGCATTTTTAAACTTATAAATTAAAATCAATAAACTAAAATTTATAATTTGACACAAAAATTACGTAGAATCCATAAGGATCTCAAGTATTCTATGCTTTCTTAGATGAATGAAAACGACAGCCACTTTCCAAAACAGGAGGGGTCTCATCTTATTAGATAGCAAAAAAATGCAACTCTTAAGGGATTCAGAACCACTCTTCGCTCGGTCAGTTAGAATTAGACATGACCAAAATAAAAGTTAATAGTATTCATTAATTATCCTATTTTTAAAAAGCCAGTTTGCCTAACACTTTTTTTACATCTGAATGTATCTAAATCATTAACTTCATGAGATGTAAAATATTCAGTACATTTCATTCTATTTATACACCCGCCGAGAGAGGGGGCAGGAGGGACAAAATTCCCGGGTCCCTGGACCAGAGAGGCTCGCAGGTTTCGCATAAGGAAAAATTTATTTTTCTTATATTCAAGAGTAATTATTTTTATCCACGACAAATGGAGCCTAACAAGAATTGAACTATATAATCATCTTAAAAAGTCCGTAACGCTCTGGGAGGAGTTAAAAATAACTCCACCCGTTTAGTCTGCGTCATTAACGAACGCACAAATCCGATTTCTGTTATGGCGTCAAAGAATTCAGACATGTTTTCCGAGTTAGCAGTTTAATTTCTTTTTTTTATTTATGTTGATTCATTGCCCTCAGTTCAAGGATCAGTTCTCTGTGGATCAGTTGATTGATGCATGAGTTCGGTTTTACGAACTTGAATTTGGCTATCTGCCAAAGAGATTCTGCTTTTTAAATGATTTAATATCAAATAGGAGTTATACTAGAATTAATCTATTTTTAGATCTTTTGTTGAATTATGAAGTATCGAAGCACTTTTTGTTTGTTTATTTTGTGCAAGCCCTTTTTTTCTGAATATTGGAATACGTTATGAATACTGATATTTTTACTAAATTATGGGATCTTCAAAGTAGCGGACGGATGTTATTGCTAAAACTTGCCAATGTGCATGTGATTTGTAATACATCTTTCATGAGTGAACCTGTTCTGAGATATAGTTGGCGAGCTAAAAGCCCGTCTTAGACGGGCACAAATATTCCGGTTGAACTATATTTTCTCTAAATATAAGACACTCATTCTCATTATATTAACAAAATTACGGTAGGTGGCTAGATGTCAGATTTTCGCAAAAATACGTGGCGCCACTTGCTCATCCGGAAAAAACACTTCCGTCCGCTGATTAGTCACCACAGTCATAATTCGCTGGAGGGGGAGAGCGCATGCCATTGTGGTGGGCTCGTATGCCAGTTACCTTGCCCCGGGATCCGACTCGACTCTCGGCGGCTCTGTTTTGCATCAGAATTTAGCTCAAAATATTATTGAATTAATTTTTTTTGTTAACTGTTTTTGCATCTGCGGATCTTGTAGAAGCTTACCAAATCTATACTTATAAAAGGCAATGTCTGTGTGAGTGCGCGCGCGATGTCCAGACGAATCTATCGCGCTGACAGCCATGAAATTTGGCGCACAGGTAGTCGTAAAGGTGACTCAATGCACCTCGAAGCCGGAATTTTAAAATTAAATCTAAAAATTTTTTATTTAATGTTTTGTGTTCTTGTGGGTCATTTTTGGCACGTTTATGGCTATAGTATCTTTTCTTAGGTTCGTTGAAAAACAATCAATGCACCACCGAATAAAACAAACAATTTTCGTTCTAATGAAGTTTGTTTTTAGCTTCAAACGTAATTTTGAGAAATTTTTAAAAAATGGTCAGTTTTGACATCGAAATTTTATTTTTGTTTATAAATTTGCTACATCCAACGTTCTAATGACACTATTATTTTCAATTATTTCAGCTTATAACTGCAACGGTTGTGTCGGATTTAAAACAAGAATGGTTAAAATATCTTTACCCGTTTTTTTTAATTAATTTTTTCCTGGTCAGTTGAAAGATATTTTTTCTCTAGCTAGTTTCCTCCTGCGACACTTCTCCGGAACGTTGCTGGCAATTTTGATTGGCTGACGGTCAGAGCGCAGGATACGTCATAACCTTCAATTGAATGACTTCGATTATTATTTTCGACAGTGTCTTAACGTATTTATGTCTCGCATATTTTACTTGCTGTATAATAATCATTTTCACGTTGCAATTTTTTAATATTGTTTCGGATTAACATACTCTGTATTGTTTTCCTACAGTCGAAATATCATTATCGCCAAGAAAAATAAACGGGAAAATCAATAATGTGTATCTTTTGTTTTGTTTTCAGAACTTTTCCATGTCATTGTGGGCGTGTTTTTTTTTTTTTTTTTTTTTTTAATTTTGTTGAATTCCTGATTCCACGGGCAACGCCGTGTGCGTACTGCTAGTATTAAATAAGTTGCAAAGTTTAAAGTTAGTTACCATAACTAATATTCTGTCGTCGAAGGCGGCTAGTGAGAGTGAGTAATGCATCAATAGATCAAATACAACAATGCAATGCTATCATATTAAAGAGTTCAATAGGGTCAATGGACCTTATGCATGTGACGTCACATCCTCCGACACGTGACCTGCTGGAGGCAGCCATTGGTCAGTCTTAAACAGCTGACTCAGAAATGCTTTTATTTCTGAGTCGCTTATAGGCAGATCATTTTGTTTATTCCTCCACAGCTGTTTTTCTATACTCTCGAACCCAAAGGGTGCATAAGGTCCATTCACATGACCAGAAGCGGCCCGAAGTAACTTCACCAACCGGGCAAGGTAACAATATGGCAACTCCCAACCAACGTATTTTTGCACATGACGTCCCAGTGCCGTGACAAACATTGCGCATGTTATTTAACATTTAACTGTATGCTGTGCTTACAGAACGTTGCCCCATGCCCCCGTACCTAAAGCCATTATAGCAACCAAAAAACTGTGCTTGCACAGTGTGCGATGTCCTTTTTCCTCCTGCAAGATATGCAATGCATACCAAAATGGCAGAAATCAAGTAAAAAATTTGACGTGTATCACGCGGGCATGAATTGATTCCATTATTTAAAACAAGCACCTTCGCCTACCAGCTGGCTCACCCATCATATTTAATAATTAATTTATTACTTAATTAATAAGTTTCATTCTAAAAAATTGTTAAAATTAGGGGCTCGATATCATAGTAATAAAACTGGTATCATTAAAAAAATATTGTAGTCAGTATGCAAAACTGAGTATAACTTTCCAATCATTTTTTTTTTTAAGATTTGATGATTTGCGATCTAAAGATCTGATGAAATAATTAAATCAATTTAGCTTTTATTGCAACAAAAGTATTATTGTATATCATATTTAAAAATATTTTTAAAAGTTGATTAAATTACGAAAAAATTGACGAAAATTAAACTGATACCATCGGAAAGATAATTTTTTTTAACTTTAAAATATTGAAAACTTTTTTGCGCAGTAATATGTTGGAAGTTATCAAGGGAAAATACCACAATTTTGATTAATTTTTAATTAATTAAAATTCTAATTATTTTTTAAAAATTTCTTGAGGTGCACATTCTTTTCTCTCTCTAAAATATATTTGTGCGAAATATGGTAACTCTAAGCCCAACATTCTGCCTCGTAGAGAGAAAATAGATATACACATACACACATTCACTTTTAATGTTAATAGGCAAAATGTAAAAAACGAACCGAAACCATTTTTTATGTCATTACGGTGAAATAGTTAGCTTTTCTAACAGAAGTCTTAGATACAAAATAAGTTTTAAGGCAACATAAAGAAAATACGTCTGAAATTCAAGAGAAGTATTAAAATACTTTTAAAAAACAAATAAGTTTAACAAACCTATTAATTGAAAACAAGTTCATTTTTATAATAAACATTCACATTCTGCACCTTCTATACTTATAAAAGTCAATGTTTGCGTATGTGCTTGTATGTGTGTGCGATGTCTACCAACGCCTCCTATATCTAGAAAGCCGACTAGCCTTTAATTCCCGCACCTCACAAATCGAGCAGGGAAAAAGGGAAGGTTAGGAAAGGGATTTCTAGGTGCGAGGGAAAAATATTTTCCCCTATCTCATCGAATTCCCTGTCCAAAGAGGATTTACACCGATCTACGGCCAGCGCACGCGGGAATTGTTAATCTTCCGTTATGAAGAATTCTGTCTGTTCTGAACAAGCAACAAGCTTTTATTGAAAATACGCAGATGAATGCAGATTCCGATCAAGATTTAAATGCGAATATGCAGATGAATGGTGATGAAACTTCTAATGTAAATATGCGGATGAATGGTGAACAAACTTCGAATGTAGATATGCAGGTGATTACTCATCACGCTTTTCTATGTAATATATGCAACATGAGTTATACACTGTACAGTTCCTTGAAACGACTCTATAAAAATATTCATCGTACTACCAGTTTCACTGTGTGCCATGTGGGAAGAACTTGACTAAGAAATTTCATTCTGATTACCATAATCGAAGTGAACACAGCTCAGAAGTGTGTGTGTCTAAAACATCTGTGTTGTGTTTTTCATGTGGATTGGAAACTGAAAAACATCATTATGTCGGCTATCTCCAGCATGAACATGGCATTCTAATAGAAAGTGAAGTGTTGGAACTTAGCAACATGGAAGAATTTTATTCTTGGAAACTTTGATTGAAAAAGAATCAAAAGAAAATTTTATTGTTGAATGTGGTGCCAAAAGATGGGGTAAAAATAAATCATATTATTCTGCTTGTCATCGTAGTGGCTTTCAGATTAAACGTTCTGATAGTAAAAAATGCTCTAAATTAAAAGGTACCAAGAAAGTTAATGGATTTTGCCCTGCAAGTATTAAATTGACTTGTTCCGAAGAAACTGGCAAATGTCAGGTTAAATTTATTAAGACCCACATTGGCCATTCAAACGATTGGTTTTTGCCGTCTGAAAAACAAAGTTTAGTTGCAAAAATTCCTTTCGATGCAATCCTGGATAATGTCGGAGACTCTATATCCGATTCAGGATTGGAAAGAATACATCTACTGACTAAAATGGATTTGCATAAAATACAAAGCAGTTTTAATTTAAATTCAGATGTTCAATCACACAAAGATGATGGTACCAGCGTGGAAGCCTGGGTAAATGAAATGAACACAGAAGGTAATTCCTGTGTTTTATTTTATAAACCACAAAATTCAATTGATGAAAACTTTGGTGAGCTTCAAAGTAATGATTTTGTTTTAATCGTTATGAATGAAACTCAACAGGAGTTATTAAAGAACTTTGGTAATGACTGCATTTGCATTGACAGAACTCATGTCATGAACAATTATGATTTTGAGCTCATTACACTATTGGTAATTGATGATATGAGGCAAGGCTTTCCTGATTTCCAACAGATCAGACAAGATCATCTTAAAATTGTTTTTTGACTGCATAGCAAAAAAAAAACTGGTAAAATTGCATCTCGGGTTTTCATGTTGGACATGGCTGAAGCATTTATAATGCATGGATTAAAAACCATAATGAGCCTGAATTAAGGCTGTTTTGCTCGTGGCATGGAGAAAAAAAATTTAAAAAAATCAAGAACTCCGAAAAGCAGTTGGAAGCATATAAAACACTAAGAACTTTACTTACAGAGACTGATGCAGAAGCATTTAACATAATGCTTGATGAAGCACTGAAATCTTTCTTTGAGTATTATGTGAAAAATGTAAAATCCTGGGCTTACTGCTATAGATTGCATGCAGGTTTAAATACTAACATGCACATTGAACGCATGCACAAGACACTAAAATATATTTATTTGCAGGGTAAAAGTGTTCAAAGACTGGATAAAGCGATTCATGCCATTATGAGGTTCCTTCGAGACAAGTTGTTTGACAGATTGATAGTTCTGAATAAATGCAAATTCACAAGTAAATTGAAGGACTTGCGAAAACGGCACAAGACTAGTCTGTCTATGTCCGTGAGCTTAGTACAAACCACAGAAGGATGGAATATCTGCTCACAAAATAACGATGAAACGTATGCAGTGACAAAAATTAATATTGTATGCCAGTGTTTATTGAAATGTGAAAATCGTCAAGCATGTATCCACCAATATTCATGTACTGGCTTGGATTCAAGTGTGAGATGGAACATGTGTAAACATATCCATTATATTTGCCATTTCAATAAAGACAAATCTTTTTTACTTTGCCAAGGAGATAATGAACTCGATATTCATGAACTTCCCTCTGAGAAGGATGTCATTGTAGATGAACTTGGAAGAAGATATTCTCCAATACGCATAGGAATGAATGACAGAAGAGAGGCTCTGAAATTAAAACTAAATGCAATGGTTGACACTCTAAACTCGGAAGAAGAAATCCAAGCATTTGTTAAAAATTTTGCCTCTGTGAAGCCAACAATAGATGCAATTCGTCTTCATAATGCTGAAATACCCCCACTTCCACACAATAAAGAAATAATTCCTGTAAATAAAAAGATAATTCCTCAAAGGCGTTTATTTTCTACAAAGAAAAAGACTTCTAATGCAGCACGGAGGTAAATTCAAACGCCATCAAGAGAAGAGGCAAAAAATATTGCATTGCAGTTGATTTCCAAACATAGATCTGCTTTAGAATAAACTCTTATTACACTGACAACAGTTTAAGTCACTATGCTATATTAATTACTAATTATATTTGTGCCAAATCTTATAATTACAACGTAATACATTTTTGTAAATAAAATTGGAATTGTACATCATATCTATTTTTTCAAAGTGTAGTGTTTCAAGGATTGTGCAAGAATTGTTATTTATTTAATGTGTGTTGTTTACAGGAGAGTGTCTTTTTTCAAAGAAAAGTGTTACTGAATATCACTTAAATTTCTGCAATCTGTTGTAAGTACAATTCAAATTGATCATTATTTATATATTTCTGCAAAATCTCTGGTTACCAGAATAGCGTGTTTGTGCAAGGAAATTGTGCCATGTGTTTGTTGTAAATAAAATTGGAATTGTACATCATTTATATTTATTCAAAGTATAGTGTTTCAAGGATTGTGCAAGAAGAATTGTTATTGCATATTATTCATTTAGTGTGCAATGTGCGTTGTTTTCGGGAGCGTCTAAATTTTTCAATAGTATAATGATTTTATATAGTAAACAAGTTTGTCATGACAGATGCTTATGTCAAAATTATAATGTATTATATTATGTTTACATTAATATAATCTGTGATTCTGAAAAAGCAAACAAGTTTGGAGTAGATAACAGCAATGGGGAATTCTGTTATCATTTCAAATGCAATAAATTGATATTTGAAAAGCAGGATGAATTGAGACTACTTGTATGTGATTAATAAAATATGTAGCCTAGTTCTTTCTTTTATAGAAACTGTTTTCATGTTCTTTGAAAGAGTCAGCATTTTTAAGGAAAGGATTAGTTTATAAATATTCTGTTTAAATCCAATTCCAAGACTTCTACAAGGTTTGATGTTTGCAGTGTAATTGTTATTGAACATCTTTTACATTTGTGCTATGTTATAATATTTAAAGGTTAATATATTTTAGTTTTTGTAAATAAATTTTTTATTGAACATCATTTATATTTGTGCTCTGTATTTCTGGGTTGAATTAAGGTATAAAATAAAGCGTGCATTCTTCACATTTATGTCGAATTTGATATTTTCAGAATACAGCAAAACTGTCATCCAAAAAGGCAGTTTATGGTATTACAATACATTTCAGTACATTATTACTCTTATAGTGAAGATGATATTTATTGCTTTGTAAAATGAAATGCAATATGCATGTATTATACACTTTTGAAGGATTTTTTTAACTCCTTCACTTACAATGACGAGTCTGACACGTGCATCGAATTACAGAATTTTTGATATTTAAATTGGTAATAAAGTCAAAGTAACAATTAATTTTAAATACAAAAATCATCTGGACACACTTAAATGTCTCGAGTACCTTTTACCATCTTAGATTGAAATAATAAACTTACCAGATTGAAATAATAAATATCCCAAATGGGGGTGGTGTCATCTATTTAGGAGGTTAAATAAAATCGTAGGTCAAGGCATTAAGAGATTTCTGTTATCCGTCACAGGCCTGGTCCGGACTGTGACAGTTAATCGAAGTTTTACCGCAATGTGTTCTTCTTTTAAATTAGATCTAAACTGTTTTCTTAAAAAATCGTATTCTATGCATGTCCGATATAAATATAATGACTGAAATCAATTTCCGTACTTGCTATCAGATAATGCATTTATATAAAGGAATCAATTTTTTCTCTTAAGTGCTCCACAATTCTTTCTAAAATTCTTTTAATGATATATTTCACATGTATTGTCCTAAATTATTCTCCATGAAATATTTCTTATATATTTTCAAATTAATACAGAGATTTAAAAAATCTTTTTCATCCAATGTTTTCTTAAGACAGCAGTATTTTGAACTAATTCTTTGTATCTGGGAAAATAAAATTGTACCTGTGGAACCAATAAAAAAAATTTATTAGTTGCCAGGGCGGAATTTTAAGTTTTAGGGTATCTTGGAGGCTGCTGATTTTCAAAACTAATTTTACTTTGGCCAAATTGGCTCTAGTTTCCTTAAATAATGCAAGTTATCAACATTTCAATCGTGTCTGCAGTAGGGTGGGCTGAAAAAAGTGAAAATATTTTTATGTCATTGTATGGCCTCAAAAGTTGCGAATTGCTGAGTTGGACTGTTTTTCATTAATTTAAAAAATTTTCTCTTTATGATAGCATTAGCTGTTAAGTACTCAACTTCTTAAGAGTAATAAATTTTATTTTATCAAAAACTGTCCATAACTTTGTTACAGATTCCTTTCAAAGTTGTCAAAACATGTGAAATTATTTCAATATGAAATTTTCAGTTCCTATACAACACCATAATCTTCATGCATCATTTTGCCGATGAAATGCAACAGGTTAATATATATGCATAGCAGAAGGTTATTTAGTTCTAAAAATATCAAATGTATTTATTTTCTTTGTTTAGAGTAACACCTGCAAAACCAGAATATTATTTGTTTGTTCAGAAAATATTCCAAAAAAACAGAAAATTAATACACTTTTAAGAAAAGTGATACTCGACTACCAGGATATCAAAGTAATGAAACAGATATCGAACAAGGTGGGAAACGCATTGCTAGAGACCTTAATGTGAAACTTTCACAGTATATTAAAAGGAGATCATATAAAATCTTTTCCATGAAATAATTGAAGCAACTTATTTAATTATCATTTCATTAGTACTTTTGCGATTTGTATTGTCAAGTGAGCAAAGTTGAGGTGATTTGACTCTTGGTAAACCACGAGGTCACGACGATGCAAAATTTTTATAACCTCGGAGCCCCCCCAGACCAAAATCCTGGATTTGCCCTGCTTTCTTTAGAAATTTATCTTTTGAATTAAGTAGTGGTTACTCTTAAGGATTAATTTGATTTATTGTATTGATTTAATATTATTGAGTAGCTGCCTTTTGCGACGAGCTTGTTTGCCAGGAATAGGATTTCAATTTGATCTTGCATCATTTTATATTTTTGGTTCCCTCCACAACGTAATTTTAAACTTCAGATTGTGGTAGATATTTAACCCATGTTCTTTTAGTGGCCTTGCACTGTTCTGTTCATTGTCTACCTAAATGTCCCTAATGGAGTCAAGTAACCATCTGTCATCTAACATCCAATTGCCTTTTGTCGGCGCCATCTTCACTCTCTTATTTCTCTTGCAAAATATGCATTTGATTTTAACACAACATAATCATAGCAACCATCATCATTCAGCTTACTGGATAAATTTCTTAATATATATAATGTCTCTGAGAACTTGGTTTACATATTCAAAAAGAATTTTGATGAAACGAAATATGAAAGCAAAATGTATTAGAATATTACCTCAGCTTCCAACAATGAAAGAGAAATACACAATTACATATTTGTTTTAAACAATGAAAATGGTTTGAACTGTTATAACAATAAAAAGTATTGTTGTAAATTATGCCAAAAAATATATTTAAAAATTTATGAAAATTAGGGAAAAAAAGGTACAGCACATTCAGCGATACCATTGAAAAAGTAAATTTTTGCTCTTTCAGATAGAATTAAAATTGTATTTGTGCTGTAATATTTTTGGAAGTTTAGAAGGTTGGTTGGTTGTGTTGTGTTTTCTGGCACAAGAGCCATATTTGACTATGCTGTGCCAAACATATGGTACATAGATGTTACTAAGTTAATAATAGATATTCTATTTCAAAAAGGGAAAAGTTAAAAGTGGTCTTTTAAAAAGTACATGATTATAAAAAAGTGTTCAAATTAGTTTGTCAAAACCAATATCTTTGAGAAATAAAAATAGGTTTTGATGGGGATTTTTCCCCAGCAAGTCTCGTATAGTAATGTTTCTACCAAAACGGTTAAGTCTGAAGATATTAAAATTTGGACATTCAATTAAAATGTGTTTAACCGAGAGAATAGATTGACACCTCGAGCACATATGAGGAGGCTCTGAACATAGTAAATGTTTATGTGTAAGTCTGGTATGGCCAATTCTGAGGCGAGTTACAATGACATCTTGTCTCCGATATAAGTTAGAAATTATAGCATGTCCGACAGAAGGATGGAATTCGTGCAACTTATTAACCTGTTGTTCGTCCCAAATACTTTGCCATTTTTTCAAAATCAAAATTCTAACAGCCTGTAGAGCATCGCCTAGTGGAACAAAGTTTTCAAGCATCAGGGACGCAGTTTAGACGCCTGATCGGCTTTCTCATTACCTGAAATGCCTGCATGGCCTGGGATCCAACAAAAAGCAATTTTCAAACCCTTTTCTGTTAAATATTGGTGCATTTCTGCACATTTAAGTGCTAAAGGGTGGCTGAGAGTGTTTATTTTTTTCAATGCTTCAATAGCACTCTTTGAGTCAGTATATACAATAAAATTTTTATTAAAACTATCCATTTTAGTTAAGGCTAAATAAATGCCATATATTTCCGAGGTAAAAACGGAACAGAACTTGTGCAATCTTTCAGATACTACTGTATTCCCCATGGCAACGGCTGTTCCCACATGACCTTCGCTTTTAGAGCCATCAGTAAACACAGGTTCATAGTTAGAAAAACGGTGTCTGTGTTCATAAAATATACTTCTATATACTAAGGTGGATGTTGTTGATTTTGGAAGGTGTTCAAAATCGTCAATAAAATTCAACTTGATATCTTTCCAAGGTGGAAATTCGTCAACTTTTTCCAGGATTGGAAAATCATTAATATTAAGGTTTCTTAAAATTCCTCCAACTCTAAAACCAAATGTGGGGGTAAACGAAAGCCTAAGCGAAAACAATGATCCATAGATAGGGTTTATGACTTTGTAGTGCATAGGATGGGATGAATTGCTTTTAATTTTAAAAAAAGTATTGAGAGTAAGCAACTCCCGTCTTAGCTCTAAGGAAGGCTCTTTACATAACACATAAATACTTTGAATAGGTGATGTTCTAAATGCTCCCAAGGACAAACGGAGACCCTGGTGATGCACTGTGTCGAGAGCCTTTAATACAGATTTTGAAGCAGAGCCGTAAACGACGCATCCATAATCAAGTTTAGATCGAATAAGCGCCTTGTAAACCTTAAGCAGAGCAGAAGTTTCCGCCCCGTAAGATGTACCAGAAAGCATTTTAATTATATTAAGCGATTGAATACATTTTCGTTTTAAATAGTTAACGTGAGGTTTAAAGGTAAGCTTCGAGTCAAATATTAATCCTAAGTACTTTGCATCCCGGACAATAGGAATTGTACAATCATGTAGTAACAGCTTTGGGTCCAAGTGGAGTCCCCGTCTTCTACAAAAATGTATGGCAACTGTCTTTTGTGATGATATTTGAAATCCATTATTCCTTCCCCATTCACTAATTTTATTCACAGCCTCTTGCAATTTTCTCTCAACGAAACCCATATCCTCCCCCGAGCAGTGAATCTCAAGGTCATCCACAAAAAGTGAACCGCTTACACCTGTGGGTAGTTGTTTTATGACCTCATTGATTTTGATGATGAATAAAATAACACTAAGAACGCTACCCTGAGGGACACCCTCTTCTTGATAAAAACCATCAGATAAAGTATTCCCAATGCGAACCCTGAAGGACCTTGTCTTTAAAAAGTTTGAATAAAAATGGGTAAATTGCCTTTAAAACCAATTCCATAGAGGTCCTTTAGAATGCCGTACCTCCATGTTTTGTCATAAGCCTTCTCCATATCAAATAAAATTGAAACTAGATGCTTCTTGCTAACAAAAGCTTCACGTATAGAATTTTCCAATAGTAAAATATTGTCTATTGTGCCTCTACCAAATCGAAAACCGCTTTGAAAAGGCGACAGACATTTCTTTTTTTCTAAAACATGTACTAGCCTAGAGTTAACCATCCTTTCTAAAAGTTTGCAGAGAACACTGGTGAGAGCTATAGGACGATAATTGTTAGGATTTTTAGCATCTTTTCCTGGTTTCAAAATGGGGATTACCACAGCTCTTCTCCATGAACTAGGAAATTTCTTTTCTTTCCAGATCCTGTTGAATAGTTTTAAAATATTGTGTAGTGAAGTCTCAGTCAGATGAGTAAGCATGAGCAGATGAATATTATCAGGGCCTGGTGATGTAGCATGTGATTTGCTCAACGCCCGTTTGAATTCAATGAAATGAAAATCAGAGTTGTATTCATCGTCCGTTAGGGTATTAAAATCTATATTATGTCGCTCCTCATTTGTCTTATGTGAAATAAAATCTTGCGAGTATGAACTTGCACTGGAGACAGCAGAAAAGGCTTCTGCCAAAGTATTTGCAATCTTCTTAGCATCTGTAATAACTTGCCCATTGTGATTTAAAAACGATACCGATGTGTTATCATTGTAACGACCAGAAAGCCTTCTGATCTTGTCCCACAACTTTTTTGATGATATCTGGTTAGTTATGGTGCTAATGAATGCTTGCCATGATTTCCTTTGACTCGTCCGTTTAACTCTTCTAAAAGTTGCTTTGGCGAATTTAAAGTCAATTAGATTACTGGTAGTCGGGTATCTTCGGAATTTATCCCAAGCTTTCTTTTGTTGTTTGTTAAAAATTCTACATTCCTCATTCCACCAGGGTTTCCAAATTTTGGGGATTTTTCCTGATGTTTTGGGGATGGCCATGTCTGCTGCTTGGATAATTGAACATGTGACTTTGTCAACCGCATCATCAATACTCACCTCCTCTACCATATCAAGAGTTAGTGTTGCAAATTCTGAAAATAAAGACCAATTGGCTTTCTGGAATATAAATTTTCTTGGTCTTTCAGGGTACCTAATATCATTGTCAATGTAAGATAAAATAATCGGGAAATGGTCACTGTTAAACAGATCGTCCTCAGTATTAAAATTCCATTTAATGACTAAAGAAGGCGAACATAAAGCTAAATCGAGCGTGTGGAAAGTTCGGGTTGGTTGGTGAAAATATGTATGATTACTGCTATTTAATAAACAGAAGCAATGGTTATCAATGAGAGTTTCTATCTGTTGACCTCTTAAATTGATGTCTGGACTACCCCAAATAGGGTTATGGCCGTTGAAATCACCCATGAGAATAAATGGTTGTGGCAATTGGTTAATTAAATCGTCTAATTCATTTTGAGTATAATTTTGGTTAGGAGGGAGGTAAATAAAACATACTGTAACTAATACATCAATCTGCAGCTGTATTGCTACTGCTTGTATTATACTTGTTAATGGGATTTCTATAAAAGGAAAATGCTTTGAAATTAAAAGTGCTACGCCTCCAGAAGCTCTTGCGCCTTGAGTATAATCTTTCCTTATAATATTATAAAATTTTATTTTTACAGTGTCCACAGGAGAAAGATAAGTCTCCTGTAATCCAAGGCAAACGGGCTGTTATTTATTTAAAATCGATTTAATATCATCAATGTGGGACCTCACACCGTGACAATTCCACGATAAAAAGTTAATTGCCA
>BGPR01019492.1:0-16227 GCA_013235015.1 Araneus ventricosus
GTTTTTTTTTTTTTTTTTTGAGAATTAAAAAAATTATTGAGAAACAGAGGATTTTCGTCACTTTTGAGGATTTTTAAGACTTTTGCCGCAATGGAAGATATCAATATATTTTCTTACTTTTCCCCCTTCATTTTATTCCTTACCAATGCGCAACTTTTACTCGGCAAAGCGACATGAAAAAAAAAAAAAACTTTTTTCACTTTTTTCGGCTCACCCTAACGTACAGTATCGCAGGAAATCACGTTTTATAGTGAAGAATCTGTTACGAGGGCTTTCAGGGGAAGAACCTGGAGCTATGAAGATGAAAATGACTTGGGCTCACACCGTTGTGCAGAAAGCTAATAATGATTTGGGGAAATTTATTTTTTTGAGAGAAGCCTCAGTTTTTTCGCATGTTTTTTTCATTTAAAGTTTTCAGCCATATGATACAAAACGTAGAGAATGCGTGACAATATATTAGAGGAGCTGCGGAGCATTATATTAAAAGTAATTACTTTGAATAATTAAAGAAATATGAGTATTTGTAGTAAATAATTTGCATATATACAAAACTTAATATAAACTAAATTAAAAATTAATAATTTGAATATATGTAACTGCATATACGCAAAATGTAGTAAAATTTTCTCTCCTAATTTCGAAGTCAGATATATAGGGCAGCTGATTTAAAATTTCCTGCTTAACACAGTTACGATTCAGAAAGGTAAGACTCTATGAGAAACTAAATGATGAGGGTTTTTTTTTTTTTTTTGACAAAATGATATATTTTAAACTTGAATACTCGCATGTGTATTTAACATAACCGTTATACAATCCAATACAACTATTCGAGGATTCAAATTTAAACAAGTTTCAAGTTATTTTCTTAACAGTAAGTTTCCTTTCCCCACTGAAAATCGCCACAGCACTCGTCTTTTTAATACAATCGCCGCACAGTTATGCATCAGTGTTTATTAGCATGCAGTACTTGTATACAGGGACAATCAATGAATCTCCTCGAAAACCCTTCAACAAACCTCTTGCCCCTTGGATTATCGCTAGCCGCCCAGATGGGGAAAAAAACACATCAATCTGTCCTCCATTCTGGGATTGGAGGGGGGCCTCTCACCCCTATTCCGTTAATACGCACGTCTTACTTGTTACTATATTAGAATTACTTTTCTAGAGAGTCTAAATAAGAAAAGTTTTTAAAAAGCAATACATAGCATTCTAGACAGTCTTATAATTTCGGACCCGAAGAGGGGGGGGGGGCTTGAGCCCCCTTACGCTTATGGTCTTTAAATGTAAATTTGCGATCACAATGAATCCCTGTTTTCCATCCTAACACCTCTGCTGGTGGCTGTCGACTTTTCCTGCGACAGCCCCCCATCTCGTTAGGATTGCATTTCCAACCCTGCATTGCTATGTGATTCCGACTCGTCTAGATGTACCCCACCCCTCTTAGAAGTTTGTCCCTCCAGTTTTGAACCACCTAGTATATGAAAGTATGTAAAGCTTGCTGTGTTGCTCACAAAAATTCATCAAACTAACTGAAATTAAGCTGCAAAATGACTGAAGCAAAATAAGAGTAGAATCCGGCCTGGGCACTTCATCAAGGGTCAGCCCTCTGTGTGTATTTATTTTTCATTTGTTACTTTAAATTGTATTTTCTAGGTGATGTTGTAATTCTCTTTTTTTCATTTGACTTTTCTATGCATATATACATTGACCTGCTGCATTCAATAGACACAATGATGTGTGGAAATTATGATGTTGATTAGGAACTAAAAATTGCATATTGAATTTCACATATTTTTGACAACTTTGAAATGAATCTGTCACAGGAAATTATAGACTTACTCTTAAGAAGTTGAGTACTTAACAGCTAATGCTGTAATAAAGAGATTAAGAGAAATTTTGAAAAATAATGAAAGAACAGCCTAATTTTGCCACTTTTTAGGACTTTTACCCATTCGAGGCGGTAGATATCAATGAATTTAATTAATTTTTCCTTGTTTTATTTCTCATCAATTCGCAAATTTTCCACGAGAACAAAATCAACACGAGATTTTTTTCGGACAACCCTACTGCAGACACGATTAAAATGCTGATAATATGCATTATCTCAAAAACTAGAGCCAATTCGGAAAAATTAAAATTAGTTTTGAAATCAGCAGCCCCAAGATACCGTAAAACTTCCTTGGCAAATGAAAAAGTTTTTTTTGTGCCCCAGTGTTATCAGAAACGATATTGTTACAAAAGTCTTTCTGTGGGTGTATGGTCCACACGCAGGATAATGGAGAATGAAGGTTTATTCACGAATGTGCAGGAAAACACGTAGCACAGGCAACAGGAAACAATAGATCTTGCACAGATTAGCAACGTAAACAGACAACAATTCACAGGTAATAACAGTTCAGCACTTTGAGATTTAGCAACACAAACAGTCAGCAAATCACTAATAACGACAATAACATCACTTTCAATAGCGCTCAGCTCACCGTCTTCTAGCTCGCACTGCAGACGAAACTCCAAAGTCGTTCCAGTGGATCAACACGTACTCCTCTCTGAGTCAAGTGCGGCCCTTATATATTCTCCCCGACCGGCCATGACGTCACATGAAGTTTCCTCGTACATTCGAGCGTATTTCCTTTCCTAATAGAGATATCGAGAAAAGGATCGCATTTTCTGGAATCAGGGTCCCCTAATGGCCGCTGCCCGTCACTCCATGCTTACCCCTGTAAAACTCCCTCCCCAACTATAAGACTAGCGAGGCAGGAAAGCGACATTGCATCTTTGTAACAATATTATGGGGAACAGCCGCGACAGGACGAGTGAGGAAAATCACACAAAACGCCAAAAAATATTAAATACATTTTCTGGATTAATTTTAAAATTCGGGCTTCGAGGTACATTGAGTCACCATTACATCTACCTGTATGCCAAATTTTCATGGCTGCAAGTGCGATAGATTAGTCTGGACATCGCACACAACCATTGCCTTTTATAAGTATAGATTAATATCTAAATAATATTATATTGTTTTCACTCACGAAATAGTTTATTTAGGAATATATTGTAGTAACTAATTACTTAAAAGTTCTTTTTGTAGCAAAAATAAGCACCTTGTCAATCAAAAGAAACAGAGCAATCAAGTGAATAGAAACCGACTAAATTTAATCATTAAAAATCAAGCTGTCATTCTAGGATGTAAACTTATCTAGTTTCACACGATATATATTCGATTTTATATTATAACAGAAAAGCATAGGGTGGAAATTCAAGGATTCTTGTGATAAGCTATTTGCTCAGTCTCCTCTAATTTTTAATGTACTGAAAAGATCGATTTTGTCAGTAATCATTATTTCTATCAAGTGGTGTAAAATTCGAACTTGTCTTCTCTCCCAAGAAATGATTTCATTAATATGCCAGTTACACATTTTAGCTGGCATCTATTATCATGCTGTTAACTTATACCATGCCAAAACTACGTATATACAACACTACTTCTGTGAAAACACTTTTAAAGATTTAGATGTATTTTCGAAGACAAGTTGAAACGTGAACACCACTTCTGGTTACTTAAGTTTTACTTTCAGCAAATTTTAGTTGACTGTGATACAGATTTACAAATGCATTTAAGTAGAAAATCACCGAATTTGCATATTCACAGTACTGACGATATGTGAAAATATTTTTCTTGATTTAATTGAAAAAATGAAACTTGAATTTTAGATTGCAATTGTGCTCCATACACTACCCCAGATATCTTTTTAGAGATTTTTAAATAATATTCCATGTAAAATATTGAGTAACTTGACAATATGTAGATGACTTATTTTTCTACTTATTATAACTCATAAATGCAAATCATCAAGACTTTCATTTGAATAGTTATTATATAACAGAATGCACAGATGATAGTAACAATAATAATAGAAATAAAATCTTAATTGGATTAGATGATTACTGTAATGTTTTTGGATTAATAAAAATTACTGTTTTATAGCAAATTGTACCAGCCTAAATATTATGTACAGTAGACACCGCTTAATGTGATCGCGGTTAATGTTATCATTTGCTTTATATTATCAAAAACCTCTGGTTCCGAACCAATGTATTCAAATGTATACAGAATTATTCGTTTAGTGTGATCACTGCATCGTTTAATGTTATGAGTTTTGAAGTAGAGAATTGACCGATCCCTCATTTTCAAACAGCGTTAACGATTGACGTTCGTAAAATTTCTCGCTCCACTTGTAAGGAAATATCTGGGACCACTTTTCCCCTCACATTCCAAGTATTTTGGTGTTTTTATTTCATGGTCTCTCTTTGAAGGTCGTCCATTTAGCAGGCAGGGAAGTGAACGTCAGTAATTGTCATTGAACCTCCTAAAGGAATGCAAAAGGAAGAGTATGAAAAGTGGATGCCGATTGACGAGGACATTCCAGTAGTTGCACACTAACAGACTTGAAAAATTTACCAAGCTGTTTGTGGGCAAGACCTAGCAATAAAAGAGGGACGAATATGTTGAAGAAAACCCTCCAATGAATGTGTGCCGAAATGAGGCAAGCTCTTGAGATTTTGAAACGCGGAGTGCAGCATCGTTCAACAAATTTTAAGAAACAACACGAGTACGAAAAATATATAAATGAATTTTTAAGGAATAATTGTTGCCGAGCAACAATTAATGAATTTTTTTAATTGTTATTTTTGAAATAAATTATAGATAGCACTGAGGTAAGTGTTCTTTTCTTTTTGTTTCTTTTCCCTTGATGTGATAAAAATATAGTTGATTTTACCCAATTTGGTTATTGTTATCAATCGGTTAATGTTATAAAAATTCCTAAGTCCCGAAGTGATCACAGTCTACTGTATTTGGGTTGAGCTTCAAGAGGGGTGGGATTTTTAATACTTCGGATTTGAATTGAACCAAGAAAGATATATTTGTACTTACATAAAGTTTTTAAATACTACAGAGAGAGTAATAGAAGATTAAATTTTTCAAACTTTTCTTTAAAAAAATCCAGATGTATACCAATTTTCCTCATCCATATGGATTAAAAAAATGAAAGTCAATTTTGTTACGGGATGAAGATATTTAAATGCCCCTGGGCTTCAAAAATTTGTCATAAATGCAGTTCTGTTTGATGATCGTTTATTATTCAGATTCGTGAAGAGAATACAATTACATAATTTACAGTCATCATCCATAACATTGTCACAATATAAGCATCATGTATTACAAATTTAACTTCATTTTTAACTTTGCATTTTTGCTTATTTGAATAATAAACGGATTCAACTGTTGTGATCAATTTACGACATTTCAGAGGGGGAAATGAAAAGGAACTCTGAAACAAATAAATTTCTATGGAGACGAAGGATAAATAAAACTACAGCAGCAATCTGAGTCTGGAGTGAAACAGCATGTAGACCGGTCGGGGGGTTGTGAGGGAAGCGCATAGCCTCGAGGGCTTTCATCTTCCTTTGCTGACTGAAATAGATTGGTTAGTGACATGACATTTCATTTGGGCCTGAAGAAAAATTATTACAACAAATTAAGAAAGCATATATAAGAACCTTTAAATCATTAATGCAATGGTACTGGTGACAATCGCGGGTCCATCAATGGGTACCCAAAACTAGTGAGTTACTTAGACCTTTTTTTTTTTTTTTTTTTCTATAGTAGTTCAGTTTTACTTACCTAATGGGCAGATTGCCTCTGATGTGAAAAACAGTCAGTCGGAGTGGGTGGAGGAGGAAGTAGCCAGGGGGGGGGGTGCAATTATCGATGGAGCGCGGCCCTCGGCCGTCTTCTATTTCGATTGCTTCGGGGGTCGTACGCAGGGATATTCTGGATTGCAGTGTTGTCGCTTGCATCGACTTTCCTGAACGCTTTTTCTGCAATTTTTTGGAAATACTCCTGGATGGTCGGGAGACACAGGTCTTTCCTGATGTTGGTGTTGTGGATATACCAGGGCTGCCGGGCGATGAGCCTGACGGTTAGATTTTGTAGTCGCTCAAGGGTTTGCATGTGGACTTTTGCTGCGGCTCCCCAAACCGGGGAGGCGTAGCTAATGAGGGGGCGCAACATGGACTTATAAAGTAGTAATCTGTTACCCAGCGAGAGTTTGGAGTTTTTTCCAATGAGCGGCATCAAAATTGCCCTCGAAGTCTTAAGCTTGGCCTTAACATTGGATATATGTTTTTTAAATGTTAGCTGCTTATCTAAGGTAATACCGAGATAATTAACTTCGCTGCACCATGGGATAGCTCGTCGAAAGAGTTTTGGGGGGGGAGGCAGTTTCCTAGCTTTCGTGAAGTACATAGCCTGGCACTTGTCTTTATTTATCTTGATCTTCCACTTAATTAGCCATTTTTCCAGTTCGGCCAGGTGACTGTTTAGCTTTTCTACGTTGACTCGTTTCACAGGGCCAGTGCACATGATCGCAGTGTCATCGGCAAATAAGCAAATTTGCGTGTCCG
This sequence comes from Araneus ventricosus, assembly GCA_013235015.1. Lineage (NCBI taxonomy): Eukaryota > Metazoa > Arthropoda > Arachnida > Araneae > Araneidae > Araneus > Araneus ventricosus. The sequence goes on from BGPR01019492.1 coordinate 6,469, forward strand.
GCATTTGACAGATATCGTTGATAAAGATATTGAAGCAGTGGGGCCCAAGTCTCGACCCTTGGACGACCCCCGCCTCAGTCTTTCTTGGTGTAGACAGCTCGTTGCCCACTCTGACTACAAATTCTCTATTTTTCAGGTATGATTGAATTAACAGGATCATTTGTCTGGGCACTTTCAATTTATGCATCTTGTAGATCAGCCCGTCAATCCATACTCTGTCAAATGCCTTTGCAATGTCGATGAACACTGCGGCCGTGTCGAAATATTTGCTGAACCCTTCTCTGATATGTTCCGTCATCCTGAGCAGTTGCTCTGTAGTGGATAGGCCTTTCCTGAAGCCGAACTGGAAAGGTATTAACTTGTCCTCCGTTTCCGCCTCCAGGCGATTGAGAATAATCGATTCCGCTAACTTGCTGAGTGCTGACAATAGGCTGATGGGGCGATAACTATCTGGGGACTGCGCGTTCTTTCCTGCTTTGTAAATTGGGACCACTACCGCAGTCTTCCAGCTTTTGGGGAAGTGGCTTAGTTTAATTATACAATTTATCAGGTAGGTTATCCTGACAATTGTTCGCTTGGGGAGATGTTTGAGCATGAGATTGGTAATTCGATCTTTGCCTGGGCACTTCCGGTTTTTAAGTTTTTCAATTTCTTCAGCCACCTCTGCCGGGGTGCAGGGCTTGATTTTGTTCACTGCCGGTTTCCTGTTTATCAGCTTGATTCTTCTCTCGACGATAAATTCCGTGGGGGGGTGGGAGAGATCATTATTTTGGAATTGCAAGGCCAGGTTGTCTGCTATTGCCTCAGCTTTCTCGATATCCTTGTAGGCTACTTGACTAGCTGTAATAAGAGGGGGAATTTTGGTCCTATCCTTCGTGTAACCCTTAACCAGCTTCCAGAGGGTATCGTCTCCTGGTTCGATACCAGTAATAAGGTCGGTCGCTTTTTTCTCATTATGATCATGGTAGAGCTTACTCAGGTATTTCTGGGCTCTGTTTAATTTATTTTTATCAGCAGGGTGCCTAGTCTTTTGCCAGATTTTTTTGCAGCGGTTCCGTTCCCTAATCTGCTGATTGATTTCATCTGTGACATCCCTATTAATGAGTTTGCGCCAGGAGCCCGATTCCTTAAATGCCGTTGCAATCTCTGTGGTCAGCCTCTCGACTTCTGCGTCGATGTCCTCAGTTCCGCGGGGGGGGTTCATTTCCGTTTGCCGGATCAAGTAGCTTCTGTATTTTTCCCAATTAGGGAGAAATGTCTTGGGATTTTCGACGGTGGTTCCATTGTCAATGAGGAATTTGACGGGTAAATGATCGCTCGAGAGCTCATTCAGTGAATATGCACTGATCGCATGAGGAATGTTTCTGACCAGGGCTAGGTCCAGGACTGATGCCCCATTGCGATGGAAATGGGTAGGCGTGTCTGGTGCTATGATTTTTGCTTTAGTTTTCCCTGCAAAGCTATTCAGTAATTTCCCGTTTTTACAATTCGTCGTACAATTCCAATTACGATGCTTGGCATTAAGATCCCCGGCAATGAAGGTGGCTGAGTTGTAGGCGTAGATCGATTCGAAGTCTAACGTGAAGTTGACATGGGATTGTTTAGGCGGCCTATAGGCTGATACAAAATTGATGGGTGGGGCGTTCGGGAGATTTACTATCACCATGGTGGCCTCAATATAGCGAAGGATGGGATTTGGAAGGTGTTGATGTTTAATGGTATTTTTAACAAGAATGGCAGTGCCTCTGCATCTTCGAAAAGTTCTACTGGGGGTAGAATACAGGGTATAATTAGGGACTGTGACATTGTCCGCGGCAGCGAGCCGTGTTTCCTGAATTAGAAGGACGTCTGGCTTGATTCTGCTGACAAACTCCCGCAGGTCGTCGATTTTCCCTAAAAGTCCATTTGCATTCCATGTGACTGCACAAACCCCAAAAGGACAAAAACCCATTAAGGTATGACAGCGTTGGGCCTGATCGCCTCGGCTAATATCATAAGCTTCGTCCACGGGTCTGTGGTGGCTTGCATGTTTTTGATCGTTTCCGAAACATTTTTAATTCCCTGGAATATTTTATTAGCCTCGGCTGCAAGAGCCATTACCTCAGTTAGCCCGCTTTGCCCCATGAAGGGGAAGGGGTCATTCACCTCAGTTGGGGAGGGTCGCGTGTCAGTTCGCCCCGCGCGGGGTGGGGGAATTTGTTTAGATACATTTTCTCCGAACTGGGGGTGGGGAGCGCGTGCACTTAGTGGGGTGGGTTTGTTTACCTCATGGGATTTCGCTGCGGCAGCAAATGATCTCCCTGGCTGGACTTTATTAAGTCCTACTCGGCCGTTTCTTTGGATGTTTTTTGGGTATTTAGGACATCCTCGATAGTTGGCCGTGTGTGGCCCGTTGCAATTAGTGCATTTAACTTGCACGTCCGATTTTCCCTTATTGGGGCATTCCTTTGAAGCGTGATCGCCCGCGCAAACCACGCATTTGGGATTTAATTTGCACCCTTTGGAACCGTGGTTCCAAAGTTGACAATTAAAACATTGATGGCTTTGCTTGTTCTCATAGGGTTCAACGTTAATGATGGTATATCCCAACGCTTTAAGGTTGTAAATCTCTTTGATGTTCTCCGTTGGGAGCAAGTGAACTTGAAATATTCTTAAGGGTTCGCGAGTTTTGTATTTCTTAAGCTGATTTACTTTGTCAACTCGATACTTTAAGTTTGTTAACTCAGTTTTAATATGGTCCAGATCCGTGTCTATAGGCAGTCCCTTTATTACCACCTTTACGGGTTTTTCTGCCCTTTCCGCTATTACAAAATATTCTTTGCCCTTTTTGTCAAGAAAATTGACTAGCGATCTTACATCTTTGGGGGTTTGGCAAAACAATTTTAGGAACTCTCCTGCCTCTTTAGCTTTACATGGTATTCCCTCTACTTCATTGATTTGCTTTAACATGTCGCGGTAATCGATTGACCTTTTCATCATTATTGGTTGTATTTTAGGCGCACTTATGGGGGTGGTTTTATCATTGCTGCCCGAGGGAGCGTCATCAGTGGGCAAGTTCGCGAGAACATTAAAACTATTTTGTAAGGGGATGCTATGGTCCGTAACTAACTTTTTGGATGAGATTATTTCATTCGAGAGGTCTCTGTTCCTCTTCCGCCCTTGGGTTTGGAAATTATCATTAGTATTGCCATTAACTGGCGTATTATCCTCAGGGTTTGCACTGCCGCTGGCGGGACCCACCTCCATTACCTGGCTGTCCCCGACATCAGAAGCTATGATCTCACCATTAGGTACATTATACACAACACAATTATTAACAATGCGAGCATGAATATCATTTGCAGGTACAGTATATGTAAAACAGTTATTATCATTTAAATGTCTAGGTACATTATTATCCTTATCAGTCACATTAGCATTAACAATACCGTCACTATCACCAATACCATTATGAGTATTACTAACGTTATCACTATTCATTCCATTGGAGTTTAGTTACTAGCCGCCTTTGGCGACCAGCTTTGAAAAAAGGACATTTATTTAAAACTTTTAAACAATAAATCCTAAAATCTTAATATAAATAAAAGTCATTGTGGCTATGTATGTGGGTATGTTCCACATCTGCTCTTAAACCAATGGGCAGTTTTCAACCGAATTTTGTACACTTATTATTTAAGACAAGGGGAAGACACTTATGACTTTTCGAAGACCAAAACTTAATTAAACAGGCAGTTAATTAGGAATTAACCGAAACCGTTTTTCCGCCGTAACTTCGGAGCAAATTGTCCGACGAAACATATTTTTATACCATCTTAAAGTTCAAAATGTTACCTTTTCAGTGATACCAATTTTATTTCTGTGACATTTTTCCTTCAATTTTTATTAATTTTTTAAAGTTTAATAATTTTTAATTACTTGCAGACGATTTTGAAATAACGCAAATTTATAGCTACTCCGTTGCTACGCAACGGTTAGACTTTGAACTAATTTACCCCTTTATTTCTGAAAATTTTGCTTATGTGAATAAATATCTATAACAGGGTTCCCACGGTCCTTGAAAATCCTTGAAAACTCCTTGAATTTTATTTGCCGTACTCGGGGCCCCAGAAAAGTACTTGATTTTTCGTTGGGTCCTTGAAAAGTCCGGAAAGGTACTTTATTTTTTTGTTGGATCCTTGAAAAGTCCGTGAAAAATTCGAAATGTACTCTGTCTTGAGAATTCCACTACCGGAAAAAGGGTGTTGCTATGGGAACGCTGTCGGTTACTATTCTTTTCTCTGGTTTGGAGGAAGAGGGAGGGGTGGCAAAAAGGGTGCTGCTATGGTAACGCTGTCAATCACCAATATTTCCTCTCTGTCTAGGATGGGGGCTGGCAAAAAAGGGTAGGGTTTCGCTATGACCCGGGGATTCCTTGGGATCCGAAAAAACCCGGGAAATTTTATTCTAAAACTGGAATTTTTTTTGATAATTCTTATCAGACGAGATAATATTCTCTGGTCTTTTATCGTAAGTAGAATAAAACATCGATGACTACCAATGAAAACCGGTCATGTACTGACAATTAGAAACGGAGGCCATCCGCGTTTCTGCGCATGCGCCAGGCAGCGGGATGTTTACATTTAAATTTCTGTGGAACCCAAATTTCGTCTATGAATAGGATCGCGTTCCCTTTATTAGTTAAATTAGATAGTTCACGATTTTACACCGGAATGGGGTGTCAGGCAATGAGTCATATGAGCGCATTTCCGGAGTTCTTTGTTAGTTCACGCTCAGTAAACATCGCCCTTCCATTCTTCACTTTCCCGGTATTTTGATGAAAATAACTCCGCCCGGTGCATGCGCAAAAGCGCGGAGGGTTTCCGAATCCGTTGCTATACAATACTCAGTTGATAGATATTAATTGTACTCAAATGTGGAAGACGCACAGGAATTTGGCATCGTGCCAAAGAGATTCAGACAATTTGTGAGATCGTAAATTTTCTTTCATCTGTCTATACAAAAAAAAAATACAAATTAGCATCCACACTGGATACTGTTTGCTTCTTTGATGATTTAAAATCAAATAGGAGTTATAACCAGAATTAATTAATTTTCCCATTTCAAGGAAATCTTTTTGGTGAATTATTGCAATACCTGACGTTATTATTAATATTTTATGTCGGCATTTTTTTTTTGTTAATTTTGTGTGTGCTTTTTTTTCTGTTATGAATACGGATCATTTTGATAAATTATGGGATCTTCAAAGTATTGGACGGAAATCATTTATTATAGAAAATTTTTTTTATTTTTCGTATGTATGCATGCATGCATGTTCGGTTTTTGTTCTTTATGCACTCCCAAACGGTTTGACATACAATTAAATTTGGTAAAGTGATGGATTAGTGCAAGAGGGAGTCACGCCGTGCATTAAAAAAAATTGAATTATATTCTTATTTATTTAATTTTAAGTAGTAAATTCCAGCGTTTTTTGCCCATTTTTGCGAATTTTCTTTTTTTCCCCATTATTATTTTTACATACGTGAGAAGCAAAGTTATGCTTCCGGTATTTTAATTTATTATTTCTTGTATTTTCTCTCTTTTTGTTTTTTTGATGTTTTGTTTCTCTTTGAGCCGATTTTTATTTTTTTAGCCGTAATGAAAAAAGTTGGATGCAATCAAAAGTTTAATTTTTTTTTATGTAACGAAGATGATGATGATGATGATGAAGCTGTTTAAAGATGTATGCTCGCTCCTTGGCTGCTTTATCTCAAATTATCCAAAGATCAAATTCTGAGATCGCGAAACAAAGAAAAAGTCAATAAAAAAACAGAATTAAAGGTTATCATGAATATGACGCAAAAATTTATGCTTCTGTGTTTTAATATATAAACATTGGAAAAAATCGTTATCTTGCCGCCTTCATATTTTTTTGTCTTTTAATGTTTTTTTTTCGATGGATATTTTTATCAAGTTTTTACTTAAGATTTTTTTAAGTTTATATTTTTAATCAGTAACGCAAAGCTGTTGTTACAAAGCAGAAGGTGTGTATCTTTTTTTAAGGACCAATGGTAATGGTTTTTCTGTTTTCGTTGATTTCATAGAGGCCCCTTTGAAGAAATGGATTCTAAAATGGAAGGGTCGGTTCCATATTGCCGAAGATCGACATGCAAACCTTTTTGAGCGACTCTTGCACATTTTCAACAAACTTTGGGTCTTTTTCTGTCATTTTGAGTTGTTTCTACGAGGGCTACTAGTATGAGTCACACAGGAAAAGAGAGACCTTCCCCTTTGAAAATTCTGCAACATGTTTTCCAAACAGAAAAATTACGGAAGTGTGAAAAATATATTAAGTAATGAGTAATAATTTAATTAAGATAACTAATAAGTTTAAAAATTAATTTATTAGGCTACAAATTTCTTGAGTGTCAGTTATTTTCAAAAAGTTTTTGTTCCTGTTTGGAAAAAATCAATTTTTACTTATATTAGTTCTTATTAAAAAAACTTTTTTTTTCTTTTTCAACGTTCATAGAGGATTAATATAAGTGATTTGATTACTAAAATTGAACATAAAAGAGCAAGGGATGCCAGATTATACAGTTTTTTTACTCTTCATTATGGCAAATAGTCGGGTAAATTTTTGTGCTCTGAACTGCATTGCATTGGTTTCTGCACTGCAGAAGTTTGCAGACAAACTAGCTGAAAATAGTAGATATTTTAAATCTATTGCAGAATCCAATAGTTTTAAGAAAACAGAAAAGAAAGTGCTAATGAAATCAAAATGATCAATGAAAAAATTGATGCTTTAACAGAGCAACTGAAAATGTAAATTTAAAGTACTTTAAAGTTCATTTAAATGTAAATCAAGGTTTGTTGATTTGTACCTGTCTCTTGCTTTTTTTTCCACCTTCAATCTCGAGCAATGGTCAAAACTAAGAATAGAGGTTCTTGTGGGGCTAACAATTTTTTAATGAATTTTGTTTCAGCTAATGTGTTTGTGAAGTGAGCTACCAAGTAAATGCTTAGTAGTAGTTTGTGTAAAATTAGCATCTAGTAGTAGTACACTATACCTAATAGTAAGGGTGTTTGAATTGTGATCTCGAAACTCACTTAGCACTGTAGATTTTGGTTCACTAACTGCAAAGTGTGCAAAACATGTGCCTTTGATACTCTTCATTTTAACATCTGAAAGTCATAAGTAAGAAAGTGATCACGCATTTGAAAGTTAAAAATATTTTATTTAAATTTGTCCTTTGCATTTTTGTGTTCTAAAATATGTAATTTTAGGGTCCTTGAATTTTTTTAGAAAGGTCCTTGAATTTTTTCATCAATAAGAGTGGGAACCCTCTGTATAATATAAAGCAGAAAATACATGTATCTGTCTGCCTGTCGGTCATAAGAAATCCTAAATGGTGAACAGTAGTGACATTACATTTACACATGGCATTCTAGAGCATATTTCTAGGTCAACGGTGCTATTTTCAACTTTCACAGTTAATTAGTTCTTAATATATTTAATTAAATAACGAAAATTAGCCATTTATAAGCCTGATGCTTAGAAGTTTTTAGCTAATAACTTCTGAAATATTTATTAGACAACAATTATTTTTATGCCATTTTAAAGAGCAGAAAATGATTTTTTAATGCTATTAATTCCATTGCGATGAAGTGTTTTCTCTGATTGTTATCAAGGATAAAAAAAATATTTTTAACGCAATTTCTAACAATACTCTTTATTCTTATAGAAATAAATTCAAGCCAAATTACTGTTTCGCGCGCGGGCTTTTGCCAGTGTTAAAGTTAATCTATGTAAGAAAATATTGCTTTCTTTGACTGAACAATATTTTGACTTTAATATTTTTCCCTTTACATTTTCATAACTAAAAACTCTAAATAATATTTCATTAACCTCAAACGATTAATTACTGTTACCATTTTCTTTATATTGCATGTTTTGTAATTGATTGTCTATTTATATTATCTATGTTTTAAGAGTTTGTTTTTCAGGAATGGCAACGTTGTTTTAGTGGATTAGAAAAATGTCTTTAGAATTTGAGTTTAAATCTTTAACTTTGTATTCTTCATATAATAAAAACGGCATTTACAGTCGGTAAATTGGAGATTTCTTATTTAGAGTATGAATGAAGAATTTATTTTAGTTTTTTAGAGTAATAATCTAGAGAGAGTTTTAAACATCTGGCGTCCGCGACAGGGATTCTTACCTGTAAGTAGAGATCTTTAATTTGTTTATCATGAATGTTCTAAAGTCCAAACGATCTCAGCTCAGGAGATTGTTTACAAAAGCTTTAAATGATTTTGAGAAGAGTGAGCTCGATTTATCGATAAATGAAAAAATTTTGAAACTAAGATTAATTGAAGAGAAAGCTAAACCTATGTTAGAGATGGAAGAGACTTATAGAGAGGAACTTATCAAAACTGAAAATAATGAAACTATAATAAATAATGAGTTTGACGAATCTGAATGCTATATTGACAAGTGGAGGATAGCAGAATCCAAGTTAGCTTCTCTTTTAGCTGAAAAAGATAACAGTTCTGTTGTTAATGAAAGTTTTAATCAAAATGCTGTTCTTCGATATCCCAAGCTTAAACTCCCAACTTTTGATGGGAATATCAAGAACTGGTTAGGATATTGGGGCCAGTTTAAAAAGATCGATACCGATCCTAATTTGGATGATCATGATAAATTTGCGTATTTATTGCAATCAATGGAAAAAGGATCATCTGCCGAAGAGTTAATTAAAAGCTTTCCGCCCGGTGGTGAAAGTTATAGTAAAGCTTTACAACAACTACAATCACGTTTTGGTAAAGAAGACCTTCTGATAGAAGTCTATGTTAGAGATCTTCTTTCGTTAGTGTTATTAAAGAATTCTCAGCCGAAATTTTCTTTAAGAAAACTCTATGATAACTTAGAATCAAAACTTAGAGCGTTAGAAGTTTTAGGTGTTGCTAGAGATAAATATGCCGCGATGCTGTATCCTTTAGTCGAATCGTCGTTGCCGGATGATACATTAAGAGCATGGCAGAGATTCCGAGCTATTAATCGTGGCCATAGAGAGACCGAAAATAGTGAACCAAATGATAAAAAAGAGTCAACACATCGCATGGATTTAGATGGTTTGCTTTCATTTTTGCTCGATGAAATTGAGGGAGAAGAGAGAGTATCTATAGCGACTAAGTGTTTTACAAAATATCAATCTCCTAAGCCCTGGAATACTAAACATGTTGGTTTCAAAAACCGTGAAGAGTTTACACAAGCCCCTTCTGCTTCTACTCTAATATCAACATCTGAGAAAAATCCAAATGCATGTATTTTTTGTTCTGGAATTCACGAATCTGGTGATTGCTTCAAAGCTAGAAAGATGTCAACCGAGGAAAGGCAAAACGCTGTTCAGAACAGTCGCAGTTGCTTTTTATGCTTAGAGAAAGGACATGTAATAGCCAAATGCAGGAGGAAAACTTCGTGTGTGATTTGTGGCAAAAAACACCACATACTTTTGTGCAGAAATATTCAAGCTGGATCAAAATCTCCAGTTAGTGTTAATATCAAAAAAGATGAGAGTAAAGAGACAGTAACTCAGCGAGATGAAACGCTCGCCAATTTGGCGAGAACCCCAAATGTGTTGCTGCAAACTTTAATGGTTACTTTGAGAGGGCGAGATAAAAAACGCCAAGCGCGTGCTATTATCGATTCAGCTTCACAGAGATCTTACATTTTGAAAAGTACAGCTGACGAAATGCAATTTGAGAGTTCTTGTAAAGAAA
>BGPR01019492.1:16237-29195 GCA_013235015.1 Araneus ventricosus
TCCGGTCCTGCTGCGATAGAAACTAAACTTGGATGGACTGTTTTTGGAAAAAACGGTATGCGCGAAATCTCAGACAATTCAACACTGCTTGTCACATCCATGTTGAATAAAGAAGCATTGATATCTGATCTATGGTCTCTAGATGCACTTGGGATTCTAGATCCCTCAGAGAAGAAAAATAAACTGGAACTTCAAGAAGAGGCAAGAGATCATTTCTTGTCTACTGTAAAAGTTAACGAAGAGGGACGCTTTCAAGTCAGTTTGCCATGGCTTGATAACCATCTACCATTGAAAGATAACCATGACTTAGCTGTTAAAAGATTAGATTCTACAGTAAAACGACTGAAAGCTGAAAAACTTTATGATGCTTATGGAGAAGTTTTTAATGAATGGAAACGTGAAGGCATCATAGAAGTAGTATCAAAAAGTGAAATTGATTTGCCATGTCATTATCTACCGCATCGTCACGTAGTAAAAGAAAACAGTACAACACGAATTAGGCCAGTTTTTGATGCCTCGGCCAAACAGAAAGGATCACCTAGCCTTAATGACTGTCTAGAAAAAGGGCTGAACCTTATTGAACTGATTCCTTCAATCCTTCACAAATTTCGAATGAATTGAATAGGAGTTTCTGCAGATATACGAAAGGCATTTCTACAAATAAGTCTCTACCCTAAAGATAAAGACTATTTAAGATTCTTGTGGTATGGAACTGACGGGAAACTGAAGTATTACAGGCATTGCCGTGTAGTATTTGGTGTCACGAGTAGTCCTTTCTTGCTTGTTTCCGTGATTCAATACCTTCTAGAATCAACTTTGAAAGAACTAAATGGAAATCCTAAGTATAAGGTAGATATTATTGAGCAATTAAAGAAGAGCTTTCATGTAGATAATTGTTTAGCAAGCGTAAAAAATGAGTTAGAATTGCAACAATTCATAGAAGTTGCTTCAGATACCTTAGCTACAAGGAAACTAGAATTACGTGGTTGGGAATATAATGACCCAACAGATAATTCCTCAAGTACAACAAATGTTCTAGGGATGGTCTGGGAAAGATGTAGCGATTATCTTTGCTTAAGTGCTACTAATATCATCTACGATCTGCCAGGAATATTGTCCAAAAGAGAGATTTTAGCTACTACACACAAAGTATTTGATCCTTTAGGAATAGCGTGCCCAGTAACTCTTATTCCCAAAATTTTACTTCAGCGCCTGTGGAAGTTGAAATTATCTTGGGATCAAGAAGTCGACTCAAATTCCAAGTCAGAATTTTGTAAATGGTTGAATGATTTGAAACATCTGGAAAGATTGAAATTACCAAGATGGTTAAATTGTGATCTTGAGACTGAAAATGTCTCACTACACTTCTTCTGCGATGCGAGTAAGCTTGCATATTCAGCTGTGGCCTTTATTCGGGTCCAAACAAGAGATTATGTTCAAGTTCATTTGTTGCAAGCTAAAGCGAGAGTTGCACCCAGCGGAAGGAAAGAAACAACAATAGCTCGATTGGAACTTCTTGGGGCTGCAATATGTGCACGTTTAGCATCCAGCATTATAAAAGAATTTGAAGCTGATAATATTTATTTTTGGACCGATTCGTCTACTGTACTGGCTTGGATACAGAGGAATGAAATATGGGACGTATTTGTTCACAACAGAATTAAGGAAATAAAGCAGTTGACTCCTATTGAATCTTGGAGACACGTACTAGGAGCTATGAATCCTGCTGATTTGCCCAGTAGAGGATGCTCTGCTTCTTATATAATTGCATCAAAATGGTGGGAGGGCCCTGAATGGCTATATTTATCACCAGAAGAATGGCCAAAAGAAGATTTTAGTGCTGATGAAAAAGAAATTGCCCTTGAGAAAAAGATTGTTTCGACCTTAATAAATCTTAATGCTAGTGATTTAGTTCTTACTCGTTTCTCAAGTTATCGCAAGACAATCAGGCTTGTAGCTTGGATATGTCGATTTGTTTATAACTGTAAACATCAAAATAAGAAAAAGGATGAACTTACTGTATCTGAGATAAATGAAGCAAAAAACCTCTTGATTCGTTTAATACAATGTGAATCCTTTCACGGAATAGAAGATAAACGGATCATAAGTCTTAATCCATTCATTGATCATGGGATAATCAGAACTAAAACGGCTATATTTCAAAGAGATGATACATCTGAGTTCAGAACTCCTGCTATTTTGCCAAGTGATCATCCTCTTGTAAAAAGTTTGATAATGGAAGAACATAAGTTGAAAGGACATATTGGGGTTTCTCATGTCCTAAATTCTTTAAGAGAAAGATTTTGGATATTAGCGGGACGAAGAGTTGTTTCATCTGTTTTAAAAACTTGTAAACGTTATTCGAGTAAAAATGTTAACCCACCAGCACCACCGCTGCCTGGCGATAGAGTACAAGATGCCTCAGTTTTTCAGATAACCGGCATAGATTATGCTGGGCCTATACTTCTACGAGAATATCAGAAGGCATGGATTTGTCTATTTACTTGTGCAGTGTACCGTTGTGTTCATTTGGAACTGGTTACGTCTTTAACGACAGATACATTTCTACAAGCATTCCATCGTTTTGTTGCCAGACGTGGAAAGCCCTCCATAATTTATACGGATAATGGCACAAATTTTGTTGGGGCATGTAATGCACTTGCTTCAATAGATTTCAATGAAGTTTCAAGGCAGGGAGCTGACGAGCGCATTATTTGGAAGTTCATTCCCCCGGGAGCCCCGTGGTGGGGTGGCTGGTGGGAACGTCTAATAGGAATGATGAAGAGAGTATTAAGAAAAATCCTTGGAAGAGCCTGTCTCAATTATGAAGAGATGTACACAGTTTTGTGTAATTGTGAGTCTATATTGAATGACAGACCTTTAACAGTTGTATCTGCGGATTCAAGCCTTACTGCCATAACACCTGCAAACTTTTTACGAGAAACACAAAATAATTCAGTGCCAGTTGTGAAACATGACTTTAATTCTAACTTCTATAAACGTAGATTGCGTTATATTCAGAATGTTTACGAGGCTTTCAGGAAAAGATTTCGCAAAGAATGTCTAGGAACTTTGAAAATATTAAGGAAAAAGTTTGTTAGAAGTTGTAAATTAAAAGAAGGAGACATTGTTTTAATTGGAAGCGATGACAAAAAAAGATTAAATTCGCCTCTTGGTAAAATCATACAATTATTTCCAGGTACTGACGGTGAAAGTCGACGTGTCAGACTTTAAGTGCAGAATGGAGAAGTCATAAGAGCGGTGCAAAATCTTTATCCTTTGGAGCTATCGTCTACAGAAGAACTTCCGTCGAAATTCAATCAGAATTGTCGATGCAAAAGTATTTCCCCAGAACAAACTTCATTTGATGATGCACCTGTAAAATCAGATGGGATGATCCCAGCAGACATCAAGTTACCCACAATAACCAAATCAGGAAGGACAGTTAGAATCCCTCGGCGATTGGACCTGTGTTTTTTTTTTTTTTTATTTTATTATTTTGCAATGTTCAATTCCGAATTTCACATTGCAAGGTGGGAGGATGAACAATATTTTGACTTTAATATTTTTCCCTTTACATTTTCATAACTAAAAACTCTAAATAATATTTCATTAACCTCAAACGATTAATTACTGTTACCATTTTCTTTATATTGCATGTTTTGTAATTGATTGTCTATTTATATTATCTATGTTTTAAGAGTTTGTTTTTCAGGAATGGCAACGTTGTTTTAGTGGAGTAGAAAAATGTCTTTAGAATTTGAGTTTAAATCTTTAACTTTGTATTCTTCATATAATAAAAACGGCATTTACAGTCGGTAAATTGGAGATTTCTTATTTAGAGTATGAATGAAGAATTTATTTTAGTTTTTTAGAGTAATAATCTAGAGAGAGTTTTAAACATTGACCATAAACAACAAAGGAGACTTTTCACTTCCGGTTTCCTGTTGTCGTAGCATTTACAGCTTTTAATACGGTTACACAGTGATCCAATGATGTTATATATATATATAATGAATTATTCTCTCGATGTTTTGTTTAATTTTCGCAATTTTTTAACTGATCCTAATGAGTGTGTGCTAAGCCTTGAAGGCTACTTAGACCGGTTCCTATCGTAGGAAGAGGAAAAAAAAGATGTTCTAATGGTCTATCTGTCGCGAGAACTCTTCCTAAACGGTGAATAGTCTTGACATGAAATTTGCACATGCCATTCTGGGGTCCGTTCTTAGATTAATTCTACTCTTTCAAATAAAATTATTTCGTAAGATACTTAATTAAATAACGAAAATTAAGCCAATTTTCGGCGTTTTATCTGTTTTTCGCCAATAATTTCAGAAAAATATATTGCACTTAGATTATTTACATACCATCTTAAAGAGCAGAAAATCATCTTTTTAATGATTTCAAATTAAATGTTATGCGTTCTTTTTCTTAATTTAATGAACATTTCAAATTTATTTCATGCACAATTTGTAACAATGCTTTCTGTTATAGTAATTAAATTCAAACTATTGATCATTTTTATCAAATCCTTCATTGCGGTATTTTTGCCATTGTGAAAGTTATGATAAAAATATTGTTTTCTTTGAATGTTAATAGAAAGGCAGAAATTTTATTTCGTAGCATATACCTCTTTCAATATGTTTGCACCACAATGCAATGATGGTAATTACTCTCTTTCCACGATGCTTCATTTAATTTTACAAATTTTTAATGATCATAATGAGTGTTTCAAATCCTTCAAGATTGCTGAACCCACTTCCTACCGGAGGGAGAGGGTCTAAGGAGGAAAAGAAAGAACACTATGCGGTTTTTCCGGTCAGTGACAAAAACACGAAAGAGCAGAGAATTGTAGCCCGGATAATGGCAAAAAATAAAAGATATGAAAGAGTTCCTGCTGTTGCCGTAGCAATGACGGGAGGGGGGAATGGAGTACGAAGGATTACGAGATTCTTGCCAAGTGATTCAAACTAAGGAGAGAAAAAAAAAAGAAAGGTGTTTCACTGCTGGTCCAAAGGGTCAGTTGATTAACTAAAATCAACGAAAGACGCTTCCGCGAAAAACACTTTTAGTAAATTGGAAATGTTATAAGTACTTGGACTTGAAAATATTTTTATCCCGAGCAACGCCGGGCATATCAGCTAGTAACTAATACATCTTTACAATGAACAGTTCTACTGTATTGAATTTTCCAGGCGTTTCGGATTAAAAATTTAAACTTAAAAAATCTTTAATAATGATCAGCAATAAAATCCTTTTCGGCTTTACCAGTGCTATTTAAATAATTAGTATTTTCGCCACTAAATTTCCTTCATATCTTGTGGCAACTCTTAACTTTTCAACGGATTTTTTAAAAGATTTGTTAAATTTCTCAATTAATTATTCCTTTTAGTAATGATTAACTGAATTGTTAATTGCTTTAACTTTTTATGCAATTTGTTTAATGGTTCGGTATTTAATCAGTTTTACATCCTTTTTCTTGCACTGGACTATATGCTCGTCATTTAAACGGCGGAAGCTTTTCGGTGTAATCAGGTCCGGGCATCCCCTGACTACGAGATTTTCTTTTGTGTGAGTTAAATTCGCTTGTCTGTCTCTGTATATAGAGGTGGTGTGTTTGCGAGGTCCGGGATTCTTAGATTTGGCTCTCGTCCTTGCAGACGTACCGATGATTCGAGAAGGGAAGCTACAACAACCGATGTAATTCACTTTCATATAGACTGAGACAAGATTGACTGAGCAACGATGTTTCTTAAGTAACAGTTTTAGACAAAGCGACCTACGAAATTCATTTTATATGACTGAGCAATGATGGTGTTTTCTTCAAGCAACAACTAATAGTGAATAATGTTCTTCAGAATAACTGTTGCGTGTATATACATGGAGTAATTTCTCATAAGCGTAGTTGATTTTTCGCTAAATTACATAAGTATTATCGAAGAAAACGAACAAAATGTTGCAATAGATCTGTAAGTAAAAACTGTGTGTAACAGCTTTAAACTTTAAAGAATTCACGAACATTGTCTAGCAACGATCATGAATGTTCAGCGAATGCCTATGCCTAGTTACTTCAATTTCTATATTTTCTCTTCGTGCAAATGATGCAATTGTAAGCTAGCTAGCCGATTCTATTCACTAGAGCTCTCGGGGGTTATTATTATTTTTTAAAAGCATTTAATGTCATTGTGATTTGTTTCTTTTATACTCTATAAATGAGACAGAGTATTTTTTATGAAAGTATTTTTTGATTTTGATAGCGCTTATGTTTCATTTAGAAAGACTACAGCAATTTTAAGAATGGTATAATGCATGTAATTTTGTCATATTAGAACTCTCTGATCGGCATGTGCATCAACAACATCTTGGTTGTTATATTCTTGTACTGTTCCACATAACCAAGAATAATTCATTTGTTAAAGTTGACAATGAATTGTTTAATTTTATAAATAAAAGTATTTTATAAATATTAGTCAAGAACTCGAACCTCTAGTCTTTATTTCCTTTTTTAGTGCAAAATTTTCTTTTCTAGGATTTTCTTCCACTATGGCTGTATGGTGGGTAATAAATAAGAGTGCAAAAAGATTATACTAATCCCACATAGCTTATTTCTTTTGACTCACTTGCGAGTCATCCCAAACTGATATAATGATGCCATCCAATAGATCAAAATCTCAATAGAAATATACGTTTCAAAATAAAACAGAAAAAGACAAAAGAGAGAGAGAAATGTAAGAAAACGATTTTTTACTGATGTTTAAAATTAAAACTCAGAAACATAATCACACGAATCGAATCGTTTGCAAAAGAAGAGAAAAGGAGGGAAAAAATTCCCTTTCGGCAAGCTGGAAGGTGAAGGTAGGTTCCTTTACATTAATGTTACAAAAGTAATGAAATATTACATACTGTTACAGACATCGCAATATTTACGTCATGATTCTGTTTTCATGACATTTAATTTTCAATTATATCAATATTTTATCATTCTACTCAAAAGGTTATGCTAGATTTATTGGTCAGAACATTGCTCCAATTTATTTTATATCCCAACACATAATCATTCAACAGGTAGGAGTCATAAAGAAATAAACATCCCAACACTGCAAATATCCCCTAGATAACATTAAGCCAGCCAATCTGAAACATTAACAAAAAATTAACACTTGACACGAATGAAGAAAGACTCTAGATATAAAAATTAATTTATTTAATCTAGGTTATCACATAATTGTGCGAACGTTACTTTTCCATATGATAAAATCACAAGATATTAAACACTACTAGCATGGGCTCATTTAGAGAATTCCCTGGTTACAGAGATAATAGTCACTAAATTCTTAACACATAAGAGAATAAAAATTATTCAATATTGAGAGTGGCAAATTAAATACATGTGTTTAAAGCATAGGGTATGAATGCAGCCATTTTGAACAGTGAATTTAAGTCTCCATAGACAGTTAAAAGCAAATAGTCGGGCAGAAAATCCAAAAACAATTTTAAAGTCAATGAAATGTTTTTCAATATCAATAAGGAAAAAGGGAACTCTTATTTAAATGTCTATCTTTTTTGGCTATTTTATATTAAATTTATTAAACAAATCTTGGTGTCGCCGTGTTTAATTAAATATCAAATTAAAGTAATCTGTCAACTTAACTATTAAAATTAACTGTCTGATTAATTAAAATTAACTATTTAATTAATTGTGACGAAATGTTCACTAAAACCTTCTTGGCTCATAGTATTTATCAGCAATATTTTGGATTTATCTTAATATAAATAAAAGTCATTGTGGTTATGTATTTATGTTCCACATCTCCTCCTAAACCACTGGATTGATTTCAGCCAAACTTTGCACACTTTTTATTTAAGACAAGTCACTCTCAACTTTTCAAAGCCCAAAAGTTAGTTAAAATTTCAGTTAATTAAAAACAAAGCAAAGCGTTTTTCCGCGATATCTATGTAAAATATCTCACGAAATTATTTTTACGTAATATTAAATTTCAAAAAATTAACTTTTCAGTGACAAAAATTTGATTTCCATACAATTTGTATCTCAAATTTAAATGTTTTTTTTTTTCAAAATTAATTTTATACAGAATCAATAACAATATTCTTTATCGTTGGAGAATATGAATAATAGAACTGCTACCGGAATACATTAACAGAAGTCTGGATGAATGCTCAAAGAAAATTTTAAAAGTAGACGATTAACAATTTATATCAGGACCAACTATTGATTTGATTTCTTTTCATGCTTCAAATGAATGAATAATTAAATATTTAATTTAATTGTTTCAAAATATTCATTAAAACCTTTCTTTTACTTTAGTAATTGTTAACAAAATTTGAATTACCTGAAAGTCGTCTCCAATAAGAATTATCAAAAGAAAAAATTTCCAGTTTTAAAATAAATTTCCCTGGTCTCCTGAAATTCCCCGACCATTCCCGGTCGGCTGGCCACCCTGTTTATGCGTAAAATGTTTGAAAATTGTAAAAAAACACACCCAGCATTTATCTTGATCTAATCAATTAAAAAAAAACCCATAAAATTTTGAGGGAAAAAAAAAACTTTTTGTGGTTGTGAACTGTGAATCTTCTTGCTAAAGCCAACTGCGATACAACTAAGTGCTTCCACATCATCCTGAAGAAGGCGGCAACGTTTCTCCCTCACTTCCAAGAGGAAACAACTTTCCGTGACCTTGTCGCTAGGGGTATTGTCGATTCAGTGACCTTCACCAATTTGTGAGCAATAGATGATGCTTTCAAAACAATTTTAAAATTCACCGAAATAATCTAGCGTTCAAACTAACAACATTAGAAAGTTGAAAATTCGCACTTTAAAATGGTATAAAAATATTTTTTGTGCGATAATTACTTCGCAAGTTGTTGGCGAAAAAGTGGCCGAAAACGGCCAAAATTTGCCTAATTTTTAAATAATTAAAATAAAAAAAAAAATGGCTCCAAGGTGCACATTCCCACCCTCCAAAGTATACCTGTACCAAATTTGGTAGCTCTAGGCTCAACGGTCTGTTCTGTAAACAGCCAACAGACTTTCTCCTTTTTCATTAGTAGAGATTTTTATAAACTAGAAATGTTTTCATTTCAAGATTTTAATAACATGTTTAAAGTTACAAGGATAATTTTTTTCTTACCAATCAGAAAAAAAGCAAAAATGAACAGATTTTTAACCATACACATAAAAATATGTCTAAAGTGCAATTATAAAACATGATATAAGAATGGTTGACAGATAAGCTAGTCCTGCAGATTGGCATTTTGTGCTTTTTATGTTTGTGGCATTTTGTGCCACAAATATAAAAAGACAAATCATTAAAAACTAAGAAAATAGCAGATGAAATCCATTGATTCAACATCTTCTATTAACTGTTAATTATTTTATACCAACTGCTTGCTGACACTTACCGAAAATCACTAAACTTCCTCACAAATATCGAACATGAAATAATAAAAAGAAACAACAAAGTTTTATAAATGAATAAAGTTTTTCATTTGTTAAAAGTCACAAATCAGCACAATAAACATCAAATAATTACAAAATCCTGTAAATAATATTTCAATAAACTTCAGCTTGTTCAGATGATGATTCTGAAGAGTCCATTCTGATGACTATATCTTTACTGCCTTCAATATTTTCTAAATACAATTCCTATAAGAGATGAGAAAATAAAAATATTCATCCAACAGCAAAACAAAAATAACAATTACAAATTAATTTAAGAAATTCAGTTTATAATTCCCACAAAAACAATAAAACTACGATTCTTTATTTTGTAATTCTTGAAGAATATATCAATTTTTTTTTGGTGGAAAATAAATAAAAACATATATCAATGAAAACTTTCACCATTTTATATATTTTACTTGTTTTATTAATATCTTTTTTTCTTTTTGAAAATGACTATCTATCCTTTATATACATAAAAGCCACTTTCGGAGACCGGCTTGTTCGCTGGGAAGATAATCACTAGAAATTAATCTCTTATATTTAATATGATATTAATGGTTCCCTTAAAGTAATTTTAAAACTTCAAATTGAAATAGACATTTAAACCAAATTCTTTTTGTAGCCCTACACCTGTTCCCTTGAATACAGTGGCAGTGACTGGGTGGAAAAAATGAGGGGGCAAAAAACTTAGACATCTAAAAGACCTGGGAGTATAGTGGGTAAACAACAAAATTTAAAAATTTAGTTACAAAATTAGCTAATTTTCCAGCACACTATTGTTTGTTTGTAATTCCTAGTTTTAGGCAGCTAAAATGAAATACAAATTTAATTTTTCCCTAAAAAAGTAGGGGGGCGACTGCTCCCTCGCCAATAGTGCATGAATATCCCTAATGGAGTCATGTAACATCTAATTGCAAGTTGTAGGCGACAACTTTACTTTCTTATTCCTTATGTAAAATATGCATTTGATTTCAACATTAAAATGAAACAGCACATTTTATGTCCAGCAGAATGCTAACTAGCTTAAAGCATGCTGATAAAAAAGAATTAAAACAAAGCAACTATAATTGTTCGGTTTACTGTATTGCTTGTTAATATACTTACTATCTTGAGGATTTTCTTTACAGATTTCACAGAAAAATGGATGAAATAATAATAATAAAAAAAAATTCTAGTAGGATATTATCTTAGCTTTCAACAATGGAAGAGAAACATGCAATTAAAAATTTGTTTAAACAATGAAAATAGTTTGAATTTTGTTGCAAGAATGAAAGTAATGTTGTAAATTATGCCTAAAAATGTTTTTAAAAATTTATTAAAATCCGACGAAAAAATTGTATGGCAACTTAATTGATATCATTGAAAAAATAATTTTTTAAATTTTCAGATGGTGTAAAAATCCTTTTTGTGTTATAGTTTTTCAGAAGTTATGAAGAAAAAATGCCAACATTTTGCTTAAATTAAATTAATTAAAAATTAAAACGAAAATAACTCTGAGGTGCACATTAGGGCGGGCCGAAAAAGTTGCGAATTCCCATCATTAGAGAGTGTGCAAAATCTTATAACTCTGAATTGATATCTTCTGTTGCCTCAATGGGCAGAAAGTTGAGGAAAGTCGACTAAAAATGGTCAAAATTAAAAAAAAATCACAGATTTCGTTGATCGGTTTGCGTTACTGCTTAAAAGTTACTACTTATTAACAACAACATCTTAAAAATATTTTAGAATTATAGGTTAATATCTTCTGCCACCTCAACGGCGCTGAATTTTGGAAATTTAAGGCGAATTTTTAAATAAATACATGTTTTACTTATCTCATTATAATGCGAATAGAAACTTTATTCAACCTTTGAAACAAACAAAACTACAAAAGCACTATTTTTTGTAATCTTTTTATGGACTCAAATTGTGACATTTGTTTTATGGATTCTAGTGTAGCTCTGAAAAATCCATTCCTGTTTTGCAGTCCAACTCTTTTTTTGGAGGCTTCAGTGATGAGTTTCACAATTCGCTCAATTACTTGCGTGTGTGAAGGAAATTTCATAAAGTCCTAGTAGTCCATTGGCACATCGTCCTGTATCATCTACAGAAGTTCATGAGAACTGATCTGTCTGAGAACTGGAGGCAGTGTGACATAAAAAGTTTGCAAGTCAATGAGATCTATGTAGTCTGCAGCTCCAAAGTTAACAGCAGGAATAACGAATCTACGAACACAATTTCCTTCTGGACCAATTTCAGCATTTATGAATATGTAACCAATGCACCATTGGATGATTTTAGCAATCTTATTCTTCTGGGATGTGATGGCACAGTCGTGAACACTGGAGTGTTTAATGGTGTAATTCACAGGCTTGAATTGAAACTGCAACGACCAATCCAATGGATTATCTGCTTACTTCATTTCAACGAGTTGCCATTATGACCCCTATTTGAGCGCAAGTCTTCTGGTTCCTTGTCTTACACCGGAGACATTGGATGAAATCTGAAAGGATGTGAGAAGCTCCCACTTGTTGCTTTTAATACATGAATGTGACTTGCCATGCATTGACGACACCAACCTAAGTTGTGATCAGAAATACTTATTAGACCTTTTCACAGCTATTAATTCTGGCATTGGTTCTTCAGTTGTAACAAAGCGTCAACCGGGCGCATTGAATTTGGCCCGCTGGCTAACAACTGCAAATCGAATATTGAGGCTTTATATATCAACATCAGACCCATCAAATGAGTTTATAACTTTGGTTGTATTCATTCTAAGAGTTTACGCACCCTCATGGTTCCAAATTAAGATTCATCATTCCATAAAGGATGGTTCTGGACACTTGTGGCATTTCATCAGCTCATCTCGATACTTGCCTAAGAAGTATCGTGATATAATTGAACCAGTTATTTCTCACAATGTTTACTTTGCGGCACCAGAAAACAAGCTTTTGGCTATGTTAACTGGTGAGAGATGTCATATTAGAACCCTTACAGTTTGGCGAATTATCAAGGCAAGGGAAATTGGCCCAGATGATAATTGTGTTCGTAGATTCGTTACTCCTGCTGTTAACTTTTGAGCTACAGACTATGTAGATCTCATTGGCTGGCAAGCTTGTAATGTCACACCGCCTACAGTTCTCAGTCATATCAGTTGTCATGAACTTCTGAAGATGATACAGCACGATGTGCCAATGGATGGCTGGAACTTCATTAAATTTCCTTCACACACGCAAGCAGTTGAGCGAATTGTGAAACTCGTCACTCAAGCCTCCAGAAGAAGTGTTGGACCGCAGAACAGGGATGGATTTATCAGAGCTACCCTAAAACCCATAAAACAAATGTCACAATTTGAGTCCCCCCCAAAAAAAAGATTACAAAAAATAGTGCTTTTGTAATTTTGTATGTTTCAAAAGTTGAATAAAGTTTCTATTCGCATTATAATGATATAAGTAAAACGTGTATTTATTTAAAAATTCGCCTTTAATTTCCAATATTCAGCACCGTTGAGGTGGC
>BGPR01019493.1:0-29193 GCA_013235015.1 Araneus ventricosus
ACAACTTCAGAAAATATTATCTAAACGAATTTCATCGATTCATTGATGCCAAGTTTACATGCAGCAACAAAAAGTGTAAATAAAATTTCGCTACTTTTTGGCTCAAAATTTTAAAATGTAATCAAATTTTGAGATTCTAAAAGTATTGCGCTGAAATTAGATAAATTCTGAAAATAATGGTATTAAACAAGTAAATATAGAATTAAAATAAGCTCGATTATGATGGTTTTCATAAATATGTCATATAGGTTTCCGCTTTTCTTTATAAATATATAAATATATAGGGAGAGTATACTTATTCTCCTACAGTTTTGGTAGATTCATTCGAGTCCACAAAAAATAAGTAAAAATTAAATATTCGCATAATTGATGTATGTTTAATTTTTAAACACAGCACGAAATGACCCATATTAAAAATGAAATGTAAATATTTTTATTTTCTAGCAAATGAAAAAAATATTCTAGAAATGTTTACTGTATTTAAAAATATGGAGAATTTAAAAAAATGTGTTTGATAATTTTAGTATGATTGTAACTGTTCTTTAAGTTCTATCAAATGTTTATTTGCATGGAGAAGAATTTTGTGTTTCTGTCGCTGTGTTTATTTGTAAGCACAATTCTTATTTCGATGACAAATATTTACTTTCTTTTTCTTTTGAGTTTAGTACCCAAGGGTAAAGTTATCGTTTGACACTTTCAATAAATAGCACGTTTTGTTCTTTCATTATTGTATCGCAACTTTGAAAAAGGGATGTGATTATTAGTTTCAATCAAGAAAATAATTTATATAAGTAGCCACAAATGCTAGAATAACTATCAAAAATAATCTTCTATATATTATATTTAATTAAATCTTTACATCTTGCTTAAATCAATAAATTTATTATTGATGATAATTACAAGAGTATAGACAGCGAGATGGAGTTAACTAACGTATATAATCAGTGGCGGACTGGGTCTGAAAATAGTGGTTGCCAGGTGTCAGTGAGGGCCCACACATATCTATAATCGTAACATTAATTACATTAATAAATTATATGTATTTAATTTTTTATATTTAATTATATTAATTTAAATCTATAATATTTAATAATTATATATTTAATTTATTTTTTATTATATATTTCATTTTTCCGCGTTTTTAAAATAAATCCCTTTCAACACCCTTTAATTTTCTATGTTTAAAATAACGAAACTATGTTTAAAGTTATCTGATTTTAAATTCCGTAAGTTAAATATTATATAAGAAACACGGACCTTGGGTACAGGGCTATTTTATTTATTTGCTTTAGAGAAAGAGTTCTTTTTTCTCTCCCATATTTCCTGGGGGCCCAAATTGTCTTCTGTTTAAGGGGGCCCACTTGCCATCGGGCAAGCTAGCAACCTCGCCAGTCCACCACTGTATATAATAAGAGCGCTACAAAAGAAATCTGGTTAATCGCAGCGCAGCAGCAGAAACGAAAGAATCCCCTTCTCTACAGCAGGGAAAAAAAAAAAAAAAACTGCAATAAAACTTCCACCCGTAGGGGAACCGTTTAGCTTACTTTCGACCTTGGAAAGAAGAATGCAATTACGCGGCAGCAGGGAGGGAGGGACTCTTCAGACGTTCTAAAGAGACCCAATCGTTGAATTCGAAGGTTTTCCGCATAGGGTTGCCAAATTACTATACACACAGGACAAAATATCGGTTTTCAAAAAAATTAGACGTTTTTTCATTAAAAAGAATCTTTAACCGTTGAGAAACTATTATTAAAACTCTTCATGCATATTTATTTTCTTCAAAAATGAACAAAATTAGCTTTTATTACTATGAAAGAGCCCAAGAGCATATCTGACCAGCACTTTGGGCGCCATCTATCTTCACCGTTACGTACTAAAAGAAATTAACGAAATTTAATGAATATTTTGGGTTTTTTGATTTTTTAAAAATATTAAGAGCATTTTGAGAATTTTGGAGTTTCACACATTACTTATAGTGATATGTCGGACCATTTTGACAAAATTTTAGACTTCAACAATACATATTAGTGGTACTGATATGATTTTGGTGATTTATAAGCTTTAGACGACCACCTTAAGAAAAAAGGCGATATAGTTTTCTTTAAAGTGCGAGCTCTATATTTAGTAAAAAGATGGAAAATCAATTAATAAAAAGAAGAACGAGGAGATGCTATTAAAAATCGGATGTTTTTTAAACAGAGACAAAGATTATTTGTAAGTGTGCTATCATCTTTGCAACAAACTTGTTTTGCAATCGTGTTGTGAAGCTTGTCATAACAACTTCACAGCAAACTTGTTTTGAAAGTGGGTTGGTCGATTATGCTTTGTTAGTTTGCAGGAATTTTGCGGCAAAGTTGCCATATCAAGTTTGCCATGACAAGCTAATATCAAGAAAAATCAAACTTGCTGCAAGTGTACTTTTACTTTCAAGTGTACGAAGTAGAGGAAAATGGGTAAAATCTTGAAGGTAAGGTTTGAAGGCCTATTCGAGTTAAAATATACGACATAGAACCTGTCAAATTTTGTTAAAATATTCATTGTTTATCGGAGTATAATATATCTTTCCAGAAAAGTCGCAGTTTCATTACTTTTTTCATCAACGATTTTTTTATTAAAAAAATGTCAAACTACTCGGTTTTACCCCACTGTATGACAATTTAAGAATATTAATAACAAAATTCACAAGTAAAGCAGTCGTCTTCTTCCTCCGTGCCACTGCAACTTTCGTGGGCAGAGCCCCATATAGCAATTTTAGTTTCTAACAGTCTTTCTATACAAGTTCATAAAAAGACTGCAGCAAGTTAACGCAAACTTCGAAGTCACTACGAAGTGAACTTGCGTCAAGTTCATAGCAAACCAGTATAAAAAAATAGCTTGTCGTGTCAAAATTACTGCGTATTTTGTAAACAGGGGTATTTTCCACCACTTCTTCGAAGCCGTTGCTACCGAGGAGTCCCCCCCCTTTATTATCGCGGAACAGGGGGTTTGGGGCTGCCTTCCCGCCTTTTCCCTCCCCCTTCTTCTGACCGCATACAAGGGGTGTACTGAGTTACTTTTCATGGAACACTTTTACGATCCCCGGGTCTATTCTGGTACCCGCGGTTGGGTTGAGAGACGTCACTTTTTCCGCACGTTAACAACGGGAAAAGTGACGTCTCCCAACCTAACCGGAGGTACCAGCATAGACCCCCAAGGACATGTAGAAGAGAGCGCAATCCGAACCCGCGATCATAGGATCCGTAGGCGCGAATGCAGACCATTATACTAGCTCGGACCAGCGTCAGGAGGAGAATAGAGTTTTCGCTTCTACATTGTGTCATGAGTCGTAAATGTGCGGTATCAGTTTCACAGCAAACTTGCTTTGGAAGGGGGGGATCGATTATGCAATATTACTTCGGAGGAGTTTCGCTGCAAATTTGTCGCGTCAAGTTTGTCAGGACAAGATAATATCAAGAAAAAATAACACTTGTTGCAAATGTGTATGCTATCTGGCGCTAAGACAGTTTCTACATTGGATTAACCCTTCTTGCCTTCTTCTTTATTTAAATTAGAAAATATATCATTAAAATATAAACAATCAACATTTGATATGTTTTTATCGTCTTAATCGGAGGAATCATCAGTACTGACTGCCCCGGCCTTATTTCAGATACAGGGGCGGCGCTATCGGGGGTAAGGCAAGAAATTAAGACTTTCGTCGGCAAAAATCTTTGTGATTTCGGGAGATGTTGAGAGAAGGGTATCAAGGAATCTAATAATTTTAATTCCATCTTAAAGTTATTATGTAGTAAACGATTTGTGTCAGAATTTAAGGACTGATTAACGTTTAAGTCAAGAGAATGACCGACATCCTATTCAGTTGTCGTGCATTCGGCCTGTAGTTCGCTCCACATTTGGCAGACATTTGTTCGGCGAGGAATTTTTTGGCCCATAGACATAATATTAAAATAACCTCTATCAACGGCCACTCAAAACCCCTCTGAGCAGTCGGGTTGGTCGCGCGTTCAACTTCAATAAAATACGTTCCTTTCATCTCTCCGACTGTGGACTTTTTATTAAGAGAAAATGGAGGATAGAAAGAACAAAAAATTCATACATTCAAAAACAACACCGGAAATCAGATAGAAATTAATCATTCCTGTCACCTTTCCCAATGTGAAGCGAAGAATGAATTTCGGACTACCGGATTTGAGCATTAAAGAGTTCATTTGTGCCTTTCATGTGCCGATTCGAACTCTGACAACAAATCTGCAGCGAATGAAATTTTCAGCTTAACGACTTTAGGAAAAAATAGGTGATATCATTGTCTTTCTGCAACAACTTCCGACGAAACAATTAGGGATATACACTATATGCCCAAAAGTATCCGGAAACTTGCAGATTTTAAAAATTATCCGAAGAAAAAAAGTTCTTTATCCGAAAATTTCATTATTTCTCTCTCTCGGTTTTTTTTTTGAAAAAGGATAAAGTTTGTTTCTTCTTGAGTCTTTCAGCTCTTTCGGAGGTCACTTTTTCAATTTTTTTAATTGCAAAGATACACTATATGCCCAAAAGTATCCGGACACTTGCAGATTTTCACATTTTTTAGAATTTCTCCGCAATGGTTTAACCGACTGCCTTTAAACTTCGGACATGTAAAGAATAGACGATAATTCACATTTTACATTGAAGATTCGGTCCTCAGGGAAATTAGGGGACCATCTACAAACTGATTAAGAAAAAACATTTTTGGCCCACCCCGCTTTACAGAATACAGATAACAAGATGAAACTTTCAGAAATGGTAATGTTTAATGTGTATAATATTTACAGGAATTTTCGTAAACTCAGCACAAATATTTGGGAAGATATAAAGGTTTTCTTAAAAAATCTCAAATTTTCCCACCTGTTTTTTGCATATAACATGTAGAGTTTTCTGTTATATTATACGAAACTTACAGAGAAGATGACAATATGTTAGAGAAGCATTTTTGTAAAACTTTGGAAAAGAATTGTTGAATATTACAGGAATAATGAGCATTTTTAGTAAATAATGTTTTACTGCGCATGCGCGAAACATAGTGTAATTTTTCTTTCACAACTTTAAAGCCAGATATATAGGTCAACTTATATAAAAAAATTCTGTTCAATATCATTAGTTTTCAGAAAGATATTGGTATTACAACGAGCAGAATTTTAGCTCCTATCGAAGAGAAGCTAAAAGATGAGGGGTTGTACACAAATTGATACTTCTTAAACTTATATCTTTAACTAATTATGTTGAATTGAATGGCGGTTAGAATTTGCTGCATACCCACGAACACTTATCAATTACGTGCATAACTTAAATTCCAGCTAATTAGGCATTATAAATAAAAAAAATGTATTACTTTAATTATATTATTTACATGATTATTAACAAGTTACATATTACAATTTTACGGCCAAACAATATTTTTAAATATATTTATTTTATGGCAAAACGATTTTTTATCTAATTAATTTCTTTTCTTAAAATATTTTTATAATTCTACATATATATTTTTTTATTCGTTACGAATATTAGATGTGTTCATGGGTATTCGGCAAATTCTAACCGCCATACAATTCAATATAACTAGTTAAAGATATAAGTTTAAGAAATATCAATTTGTGTACAACCCCTCATCTTTTAGCGTCTCTTCGACGGGAGCTAAAATTCTGCTCGTTGTAATACCAATATCTTTCTGAAAACTAATGATATTGAACAGAATTTTTTTATGTAAATTGCCCTATATGTCTGGCTTTAAAGTTGTGAAAGAAAAATTACACTATGTTTCGCACATGCGCAGTAAAACATTATTTACTAAAAATGCTCATTATTCCTGTAATATTCAACAATTCTTTTCCAAAGTTTTACACAAATGCTTCTCTAACATATTGCCATCTTCTCTGCAAGTTTCGTATAATATAACAGAAAACACTGCATGTTATAAGCAAAAAACAGGTGGGAAAATTTGAGATTTTTTAAGAAAACCTTTATATTTTCCCAAATATTTGTGCTGAGTTTAAGAAAATTCCTGTAAATATTATACACATTAAACATTACCATTTCTGAAAGTTTCATTTTGTTATCAGTATTCTGTGAAGCGGGGTGTGCCAAAAATGTTTTTGTGTTCATCAGTTTGTAGATGGTCCCCTAATTGCCCTGAGGACCGAATCTTCAATGTAAAATGTGAGTTACTGTCTATTCTTTACATGTCCGAAGTTTAAAGGCAGTCAGTTAAACCACTGCGGAGAAATTCTAAAAAATGTGAAAATCTGCAAGTGTCCGGATACTTTTGGGCATATAGTGTATCTTTGCAATTAAAAAAATTGAAAAAGTGACCTCCGAAAGAGCTGAAAGACTCAAGCAGAAACAAACTTTATCCTTTTTCAAAAAAAAAAAAAAAACGAGAGAGAGAAATAATGAAATTTTCGGATAAAGAACTTTTTTTCTTCGGATAATTTTTAAAATTGGGTTTATCAGAAATGACGAATTAGGACTTAATTAAATAAGTATTTTGTTCTTCCAGTTCCCAAGCATAATGCCATTTTAGAGAGGCCAATTTTCCTTGGAACGGTGGTTTGACAATTGTAGAGAGGCTTCGGTGTATTATATACTAGCCGCCCTCTTCGACTAGCTTATTCGCGGGAATATAAATTCAACTGAATCTCATATGCGTAATTTGATATTCATGGTTTCCCTCAAAAACGCAATTTTAGACTTCAAATTGTGATAGACACTTAACCCGCGTTCTTTTAGTAGCTTTGCGTCTCTAATGGAGTCAAGTAACTGCATGTGTCATCTAACATCTGATTTCACGCCATCGGCACCTTTTTTATTCCTTATGCAAAATACGCATTTGATTTCAGTATAAAAATGGCTCGACACATTTTACTTTTTGAAGCATGTTAGTTGGATTAAAACATGCTGATAGAAAGAATTAAAACACAGCAACCGTAATCATTGAGCTTACTAAATATGTTTCCAAATATAATTTTTACCTTAGAGAACTTCGTTTACAGATTTTACAGAAAAATTGCTGAAACAGAAAAGAAAGCAAAATCCATTAGGCCATAACCTTAGCTTTCAACAATGGAAGTGAAACACGCAATTAAATATTATTGGTATAAACACTGGAAACTGTTTGAATCAGATTGCAACAATGAAAAGTATCGTTGCAAATTATGCCTAAAAATATTTTTACAAATTTATTAAAATTAGAGAAAAAACAATACGGCAACCAACATAATTGATATCATTAAAAAAGATGAGTTTGTGAATTTTCAGATGGCGACTCGCACTGATCAAAAATTTTATTTTAAACTTGCACAATAAACGTGGAGCATCCTAATTGGTTATCTTTGCTTGCAAAGCGACATGAATTGGCAAAATCGGTCCAGTTGTTGAGACTGGGAACACAATCAATGTTTCCCCTTCTAGAGAATTTACAATGAAGTAGTGTTTTTGTTATTTTTCTCGAAAATGAAGAATTGAGATGGAGAAGCGACCATTAATGATGTATCTAGGGTCGTGACCTATCATATAAAATATCATTAAAAAGGTAATTTTTTGAACATTCAGATGACGTAAAAAGGATTTTCGTGCTGTAATATTTTTGGAAGTTATTAATAAAAAACGCCAAAATTTCGCTTAATTTTTAATTAATTAAAATTCTAAATAAAATTTCAAAAAAGGGGCTCCGAGGTGCTCATTCCCATTCTCCAAAGTAGGTTTGTGCCAAATTTCGCAGCTCTACGTCCAGCGGTCTG
Organism: Araneus ventricosus; assembly: GCA_013235015.1. NCBI lineage: Eukaryota > Metazoa > Arthropoda > Arachnida > Araneae > Araneidae > Araneus > Araneus ventricosus. The sequence continues at coordinate 7,773 of BGPR01019493.1, forward strand.
CCCTGTAGAGAACCAATACACACACAGATACACACATTCTCCTTTATTATTATTAGATATATGAAGATATTGCATTAATAGGTTTAAAATTTGTTAATAATTATTTTTACTTGTCTCGGCTATTATTTTATTTTGTTATGAAATTTAGATAATAATCTGCAAATTTTTTTCAATATCAGTGCGGTACATTTCATTTCCTGAGATTTATGCTCATAATTCTTCATTTTCTATTATTGCTTTTAGTTCAGTCAAGCAATTCTTACTGCACCGACTTTTAGGTAATTATTCCAAATAATTAATTATTATAATCAAATCCGCTAATTAATACTTAATTACTTTTAATTAAATATAAAATTAATTATTATCTGTTATTTTGAAGTTACCTAAATTAGAAAAACTTTGCTTGTCCCCCCGTGGGAAAATTTCTGGCGCCGCCTCTGTTTTAAAATATCATATTACAAGTTGGAACGCGCACTATATAACAAGTGGAAGCCCCTTTCCCCCAGAGAATGAACAATGAAGTATTGTTTTTGCGATTTTTCTCGAAAATGAAGAAGGGTGGCAACCATTGACGATGTATCTAGGGTAGTGAGCTTTCCTATAAAATGAAAATTGACGAAATCGATCCAGTGGTTGGGGGACTCTCTCATGAACTTTACCCATAGAGAATATATAGTGAAGTAATGAAACTCTTGAAAATGGAGGCTGGTGAGGAATAGGCGATCTTTGATAACTTATCTAGAAGTCATAAGCTTTGATATGAATTGTTTGATTGAAATTGTCGAAATCAGTCCACTGGTTGGGGTTTAGGATTGGTTCTTTGGTTTTGAAAATTATTTTAAATATATAGATTAGCCGCCTTCAGCAACCATCTGTTCGCCCGTAATATTAACAACTAGTAGCTTGCAACTTGCAATCTATGAAATAAATTGGCGAATTGGTGATTGTAGAGGCTAAGGGCCTCTGCCAAAGTTTTATTTTGCGATATATTTCGAGAATGAAAGGTGGTGGTGGCAGGAGACCAATGATGACATATCTAGACGTCATAGGCTTCCGTATGAAATAAAAGTTATCGACATCGGTCCAATGGTTGGTGCTGGGGGACTGGTCCACTGGTTTTGCCAATTATTTTAAACTAGGCGCCTTCGGAGACCATCTTGTTCGCCGTTAATATGATTTCAATTGAATCTTCCATCATTTTATATTCATGGTTCCCCTAACAACTTAATTTTAAACTTCAGATTGTGGTAGATATTTTATCTATGTTCTTTTAGTGGCTTGCGCCTCTTCTGATCATTGTCTACATCAATGTCCTATTGGAGTTAAATAACTGACTTTGTCATGTAACATGTAATTGCACGTTGTCGGCGCTATCTTCACTTTCTTATTCCTCTTGTAAAATCTTCATTTGATTTCAATTTTAAAATGACTTAGCACATGTTATGACTAGAGGCATGTTAACTGAAAAAAGAATGAAAAGATAGCAACCATAATCATTCAGGTTACTGGGTATATTTCTTAATACGTAAATCTCAGAAAGCTTGGTTTACAGATTCCACAAAAATTTTCATGAAATAAAATACGAAAGCAAAATGTATTAGGATATTATCTCATCTTCCAACAATGAAACAGAAACACAATTAAATATTTGTTTAAACAATGGAAAGGGTTTGAATTGCGTTGCAACAATGAAAAGGATTTTTGTAAATTAGGCCAAAAATATACTTAACAACTTAATTGATATCATTGAAGAGGTAATTTTTTTACCTTTCAGATGGCGTAAAAATAATTTTTGTGCTCTAATATTTTCGGAAGGTATTAAGGAAAAACTCCAAAATTTCGTTTAATTTTTAATTAATTAACATTTCAAAATTTCAAAAAATGGTTCCAAAGTGCACATTCACACCCTCCAAAGTAGGTTTGTGCTAAATATCGTAGCCCTAGGTCCAGCGGTCTGCCCTCGTAGAGCACCAACACACACACATTCTCCTTTGTTATTAGTAGAGATATGTAGATATGCATTTATAGGTTTAAAATTTGTTAATAATTGTTTTCACTTATTTCAGCTATTGTTTTATTTTGTTATAAGATTTAGATAACAATCTGAAAATGTTTGCAAATATCAGTAAATTAATTTTTGTAAGTATCATATCTATAAATTTTTGCAATGTACCGCACTTCAAAAAAATTATGAACAAATAAGTGCGGTACACTTCATTTCCTAAGAGATTTGTTCATAATTCTTCATTTTCTATTATTACTTGTCGTTCAGTCAGACAATTCTTACTGCACCGACATTATACAAATAGCTAATTATTCCAAATAACTAATTATTATAACAGAATTCGCTAATTAATTATTAATTACTTTTAATTAAATATAAAATTAATCATCATGTGTTATGTTGAAGTTACCTAAATTAGATAAATTTTGCTTGCCCCCCCCCGTCGGAGATGTCTTGCTCTCCCGTCGGAAAATTTCTGGCGCCGCCTCTGCCCAGATAGTTTGTACACTTGCAGCAAGTTTGATATTTCTTGATATTAGCTTGCCATGACAAACTTGATGTGACAACTTTGCATCAAACTTCCTGCAAAGTTACATTAAGAAATATATCCAGTAAGCTCAATGGTTAGGGATGTTATGTTTTCATTTGTTTCTGAGCATCTTTTAATCCAGCTAACATGTCGCTGGCCATAAAATGTGCTGCGTCCTTTTATTGTTGAAATCAAATGCAAATTTTACAAGAGGAATAAGAAAGTGAAGATAGTGCCGAACAACATGGAATTAGAGGTTACATGACATGGTCAGTTATTTAACTCTATTAAGAACATTCATGTAGACAATGAACATAAGAGGTCCAAGGTCGCTTATAGAACATGGGTTAAATATCTACCACAATCTGAAGTTTAAAATTACGTTGTTACGAGAACCATGAATATAAAATGATGTACGATTTAATTGAAATCATATTCCCGGTGAACAAGCTGGTCGCCGAAGGCGGGCTAGTTATAATTATAAGCATTCACACTCCATTGCATAACATTCAAGGCACAAGATTTTCTCTCTGCCTGTTATTATGTCGCTCTTCGGCGGTTTTTCATTGTCTTCGTTATGTAATTCTTTTAGCATTTCCTTGCAGCCAGACTTTTCTTGCTTGGGCAGTTTCTCGCTGCCTTTAATCTGTCTTCATTTCACCATCTGTCCGATTCCTCCTGTTTGGTTCTTTCGGGTCGGTAGTTTTGGTTTGCATTCATTGCCCAGTTGAAGATTTACCAAAGGAAGCATGTTTCTACGGAGGCACGATTCAAAATTCCATTTTTTCTTATGAGTGGAGGCACAGGAAGAGATGATAGAAGATGAGTAACCAAATGACAGTAGTTTATTTGATTAGTGGCGGCGTGTCGGGGTGGAGGTCAGTCTCTAAATACTCAAACCCAATGAAAGATTTAGAAAATTTGCAGCAACCCTGTTCATATTGAAGTAACTTAGAATCTCCAACGGCTGGTCACTTCGTCTGGCAGTAGAATTAACATAACTAATGTTTCTTGGTGAAGTTGGAAATCATCTACACCATTATGATTATCGTCACTCAAGGCCAACTGAAGGTCTTTGTACATGCCTAAAATTTCATCGTGTTTCGCTTTCTTGCTGTTAGATAAAAACCAATTTTTTCATATATAACGTTTAGTTCTTCGAATCGTTCCTGCAAAGAGTTGATTGTGATGTTCAGAATAAAAAAAAAAGAAGCTTTGCATGCATCTCCTTTGGAGGAGCGTCGTCTAGAGATTCATAATCATAGTGCCTCTTTTTTTTCAGTGGTCGAACTTCTGTTTCTTGAAATTCTGCTTCAGTCTTAATATTGTTAGAGAGGTCATGTGCATCAACCAGAGCCTGTTGAAACCTCTTGTCTGATCTCATTTCTACCATAGCTTGTCTTGTTTTGTCAATCATTTCTACAGCACCAGACACATCTATATTTTGACTCTGTACCATCTTACTTATGGCATAGACCTTGAAGAAAACTGAATGAAAAATGACAAGGCTAGCAATAAACTTAAAACTTTTTACCTTCGCCAAATTCAAGACAAGGTTCTTGGCTAATGCGTCAGTTCTTTTATCTAGCGATAACTCCAGCAGAGTGATTGCGTTTGACTTAAGGGCTTGCCCGTTATACTGAGTACATGTTTCTTCAAAACTGTCGAACGATGAGTTTAGGGTGCAAAGAAGTTGTAAATTTGCTATAAAATACTAAGGAATTCTACAGCGTCCAGACGGGTTGTGAAGCTTCAATAAGAACTAAGTTTAGGGAATGGGGAGTATATCTATACTTATAAAAGACAATGTTTGTGTGTGTGCCTGCGTGCGATGTCCAGACGAATCTATCGCACTTACAACTTTGAAATTTGGCACACAGGTAGTCCTAACGGTGACGGAATGCACCTCGAAGCTGAAATTTTAAAATTTAATATAGAAAATTTTTTATTTAATGTTTTGTGTTGTTTTGGTTAATTTTTCGCACTAATTTCTCAATAGAATGGTTTTGAATAAGTGTACGACAAAAATAGACGCACCATCGGAAAGAGCATGCGATTTCCGTTCTAATGAAGTTAGTTTTGAATTTCTAACGTAATTTACTGAATTTTGAAAAAAAATTTAAAAATAGTCGGTTGAGCCTAATAAACTTTGTTTGGAATTTCAATTTCTTACATCCCCCATTCTAATTTTGTTATCAATTTGAAATTTGTTGAAGTAATAAGCATAACGTTTCTCCGTGATTTAAGACAAGAATGGTTAAAATTGATCGGTTGGTTGAATTTTAATTATTTTTTTTCTGAAGTGTTAAAAAATTTTCGCCTCAAAATTCTCTTTACGGTTCTTCAATCGGTTCTAATCAAGGTCGTGTGACGTATTTTCCCAGCATGCATTTCGTCGAAATCACGTGACGACATAACCCCTTTGCTTCGCGTCGACAGATAATTCTTTTAATTTGTTTGTTTTAATACTGTTTGACAGTTGAGTATACGGCTGATATGAAAAAAAATAATTTGGAAGCCCTTCTAGGAGGGCGCCATTTTTTTTTGTCTTGACCGAATCAAATCGACTATAGTTCTAGGCCAATGATGACAATTTTTCCTTCTTTTTTGATTACTAATTGAAAAGAACTTTGGAATGAATAGGGGATAATAGCCTTTGTATCTGAAAATCCCAAGAAACCCTTTTTCAAATCAAATCAAATCAAACGGCTGATATCTTTAGTTAGAGAAGACTAGAAAAAATGAAATATGATTTCAAGGAGCTATTTACATAATATGGCTTAAAAGTTAAAATCTGAAGTGAAAGATTTTATCTCTCTTTTTCTTTTCTTCTTTGATTCATTTTGGATATATTTAAATACTATAGAAATTATGTTTGTCTGTATCTTTCGAGCCGTATTGTTCCATTTGAAATCGTTTAAGATTTCATTCGGTTTTCGTTCTTTAACATTTTACCTGGTTTATAGGAATCAATCTTTTAAATCCTAAAAAAAACTTTTTCGAAAACATCGGTTTATTTTTTACTCTGTACTGTCAAATGTCATTATCGAGAAGAAAAATAAGCGGGAAAACCAATAATTTGCATCTTTTGTTTTGATTTTGATTTCAAAACTTTTTCGTGTCATTGTGGGGTTTTTTTTTTCCGTTTTGTTGAAGTCCTGATTCCACGGGCAACGCCGAGAAATTTTTAAAAAATACCCAGTTTTGGCATCAAGATGTTACTTTTGATTTTAAATTTGGTGCATCCGACTTTCTAATAACACTATTATTTTCAATTTTTTTCAGCTTATAAGTAGAACGGTTGTGTCGGATTTAAAACAAAAACGGTTAAAATATCTTTTCAAATTTTTTTTAAATTAATTTTTTTCTGGGCGGTTGAGAGTTATTTTTATGGAGAGAGTTCCTCACGCGGCACGGCACTTCGGAACGCAGATGGCTATGTGATTGGTTGAAGGGGAGGTGACGTCATAACCTTGAATTGAATGACTGATTATTATTTTCGGCAGTATCTTAATGTATTTAATCATCTCGCATACTTAGCTTGCAGTATAATAATTTTCACGCTGCAATTTTTTATTATTGTTTATCATGAAAAAAAAATAAGCGGCAAAATCAATAATGTGTATCTTTTGTTTTGATTTTGTTTTCAAAACTTTTTCATGTCATTGTGGGCGTTTTTTTTTTTTCATTTTGTTGAAGTCCTGATTCCACGGGCAACGCCGTGCGCGTACTACTAGTAAAACATAAAATGCCCGAGGGTTGATGTTCAGGATTCTGTTTGGACACCTGGATTTTTTCTTGTCATATTGATCCGACTATCATATCTTTGCCCAAGCACATTTTTCAGTGAATTTTTCATCTCTTCCAGCTGTGTACTAAAAGTTTCTTTATTAAAGCATCACCGATTGAATGTTCGATTGGAATGCTCTTTCAGACAAGGTTCTGCACCTGTAATGCACCACACAAATTTTATAACAAATGTCATCAGCCCAAATGACTTAGTCTGGTATGCAATCTAAAATTATGGAGTAATATGTCCACTTTGAAACTTCCTTCAAAATTTGTCCCTCGATTTTGGATCCAAGTAACCCTATGATTTCATTTTTGATGGGTTTTTTTCTCGGTAATGAATATATGATTCATTAGACGCTGCTCTTCTTAAATGTCAGCACTAACGACGCAAAATTTTCCAATAATGCGAGTAGCTTTTAAAAAGTTTCCACTGTTTTTGCCATATAGTACATTTTCTTTCCTCTTTTTTTTCTTTTAGAAACACAACCACGTATATTAACGTTTGAACACCTCTCTCCAATGTCCAACCTTCATTTTGGTTTTCTTCTGATTTTCAGAATTTAAAGTCCTTTCTAATCTTATTCTTTAATTGAACTCCACGCAAAGCTGGTAAGCTTTCATATGATTTGGAGATTTCTCATGCGCTGATAACTGTTCGTACGTGTGTTTCCAATCATAAAATCCCGATTCTCAAGCTAAGGACATTTGTACAAAATCAAAGAGGCGGCAGCAGAAATACAAAAATTGAATTCACAGGAACTTCTTAGTTCGAACAGTAACTTACTGTGTTTCCGTTCTAAAAATTTTCTGAAGTTGAAAATCTGCCTTCAACTTACGTTTACAGACCTTTTCTATGCTTAATATTTTCTATTTTGATTATTTTCTATTTTGATTAATTTTTTCATCCTGTTTTTTTTTATTTTCTTTTTTTTTGCTGCTATCCGTGCCTTTCTCTTCCTATAAAAAGGACCTAATGTTCCTTTTTCTCAGTTATTTTAGTGAAATAACACAATATTTTTTCTTCTATAGGTTATAACGTTATCACAATTTAAATTTAATGTTTATAACACAAATAACTATAAAAAAGTGTAAAGTAATTTAAATTGGGTTTGCGATTATGGACGTAGGCAACTCTCTAGAATGCCCAAAAGAACAAGATACTAGTTCTATTTTGGACGTTGAAAGTTTTCGAACAATTTTCAGAGCTATCAATCATGGTCATTCTTAGCGCAACAGTTGTCCACAAGGCGTCAAGAAGCTTCAGAAAATGTTACTAACATCCCGATAAAATGATCTAGAATACTGCAACGATATTTTTATAAAATTGTGCTGCATTCAATATATCAAACAACATCGTGGAGATACCGTACAATATCTTGTGCTAATAAGGATACATTCCCACGAGACCACTTTTGATGAGTGGTGTGTAGGGGGGGGACAGTGGCGAATTTTGACAATATGAGGTCATATGCGCAAAGCTGTTTTTGGAACCCTGTCCCTAACCAATGTCGTCCCGGCTTAGCACTGCGATGTACGGCGACTAGATTTTGAAGCGATTGAGGCGACTAGATTTTTAAGGGCTGGCAATTCTAAAGGAAAATTATTTGCCATATTTTTGGAGCTCTCATGTCTATGAAACCATTTTTTTTCTACTTCACGCTCCCGCTTTGGCGCCGCAGTTGCCCTGCCCTTGGAAGGGAATGGAATGTAAGTTTCCGTTTAATGGCACAAAAGCCGGTTTCGGCTATGCTGTGCCAAACAAAAGTCTAAAATCTTATGTGAAAGTTAGTGAAAAGTGTAGGAATGTCACGAGCAGTGACATTTCTTAACAAAACTTAGAAAGAAACATCTCAGTTAAAAAATTGTGCAAGTAAAATCACAACAAATGATTTAAACACGAAAAAGCAAACCAATATCCCGAAGAAAAGCGGTCCGGCCCTCAGGCCGCCTCTGCCTAAGAAATTACCGCTGTGCGGTTTATATAAAGCATCGCTACTTCCCTGAAGCGCCAAATTATCTATAATACTAATAAAGATGAATGTCTCTGTATATGTATGTGTCTGTGTGTCTGTTGGCGGTGTACAGAACAGACCGTAGAACATAAAGCTACCAAATTTGGCACAGATATACTTTGGATGCTGAAGATGTTCACCTAGGAGCCGTTTTATTAAAATTTTAATTCAAATTTAAATTATTTAAAAATTAAACCAAATTTCGTCGTTTTTCGCCAATAACTTCTGAATGAATTGATTGACAAAGAAATTTTCCATGTCATTTTAAGGAGCAAAAAATTATCTTTCCAATGATACCAGTTTTATTATTGTAGAAAATGTTATCTATTTTTTTTTTAAATTTTAAAGTCATCGGAATTTTAAGGTCGCTGGTTGCGAGAGTAGAAATTGACGTAGGGGAGGCGGGGCGTAGGAGCTGTAATGGCCGCGAGTATCTTCAAAACAAAATTATTATTGATGTAATCGCTTCGGCAATACATATACTAAAATTGGAACAATGCAAAGAAGATTAGCATGGCCCCATTCCAAGGATGACACGCAAAATGGAGAAGCGTTCCACATTTTTAACACTGGTCTGAGAAATGCGCTTAAGCTCCTAGCCTTAAAGAGTTTATTCTAAATCTAAAATTAGCCAAAAAAAATTCTTTAAAAATCTCACTAATATTAAAAATTACTTCATGTAAATTGTAAGTGCTCTAGATCAATTTTATATGAATAATTCCTCTCTTTTCAGCATTTTTTGCCCCGCCCCCAATTTTTTTTTTTTTTTTTTTTTTTTTTTTTGCCTATACTCCATGATAACTGCTTCAAACGTTTCCGCACACGGACTCGATAGAGCAGCGGTTACACATCTTTCTTCAACCATTTTTCCTCGGGTTAGAGTCTCGCATGAATTTTGCCTTCGTCAGTCTCAACTAATATTTCGTCATCTTTTCCCCCTGGTATCATATACCAAATTCACCTCATTTGTTTTAATATTCCTTTTTGTGATAGATGAGTTCACTTTGAACTTTTATAACTTCTGTAAGGCATTCTGACCTAGACGCAATCAATATTTCTAACTGTTTTCAGGCGAGTTTGTTTTACTTTTCTTATACAGAAGCTCGCATTTCTTAAGCTCCAGTTTTAGTTGATGAGCTGAAAACCAATTTTATCCCGCTAAAGAGAACAGGCAGCCTTCAGTTACATATAAAAGTTCATTTTTTAAATACACAATAAAAACAATAAATACTAAAACCAGTTATGGTTTTGAGAAAGTCCTCTGCCGGATTCTTTCCTCTTTTTTGTGATTAATGTGGTCGTTTTAACTTTGTCTATTGCGTTTTTTCATTTTGTTAGTGTTTCTTTGTTCATTTTTTAAACACGTTTATGCGATAAATAGGGGAGCGGTGGTCTAGTTGCAGATTCTTGGCTTCGGCACAGGAAGGTCACGAGTTCTAATCCTGAATCCACCAAATAGCGGCCAGGCACGTTGAATCTGTCAATGGGAGCCAAATTTTCTTACGTTAACGAGGCAAGAAAATTTTGAGAGAGGAGTGCAGAGGCAGCGGAAGAAATTTGACGACTGGGGAGGCAAGACATATCCGACGGGGGTGCAAGCAAAATTACTCTAATTTTTATAACTTCAAAATAACACATAATAATAAGCTTTATATTAAAAATAAGTAATTAAGTATTAATTAGAGAATTCACTTATAAAATTAATTATTTGAAATAATTAGCTATTTGTACAAAATCGGCACAGTAAAAATTGGCTGATGGAAACAACAAGCAATAATAGAAAATGAAGAATTAAAATCATAAATCTCGTAGCAAATGAAGTGTACCACACTGAGATTGGATAAAAAAAGTTGCAGATCATTATCTAAATCTCATAACAAAATAAAATAATAACCAAAACAAGTGAAAATAATTATTAACTTATTTTTAAACCTATAAATGCATATCTATAAATTTAGAATAATTGGCGAAACCAGACGACCAGTCCCCCAGTGCCAATCACTGGACCGATTTCGACAATTTTTATTTCATATGAAATCTTCTGACGTCTAGATATACCATCAATGGTTGTATGTAACCCATCACCCTCCATTTTCGAAATATATCGCAAAACAAAACTTAAACCGAGTACCTCAACCTCTACAACCGCCAATTTGCCAACTTTCAAGCATAGTTACAGGCTGTTAATATTATGGGTAAGTAGCTGGTCGCCGAAGCAGATAGTGTATATATTTAAAATAATTTTCAAAACGAAAGGACCAGTCTCCCATCCCCAACCACTGAACCGATTTCGACAGTTTTTATTTTATATGAAAGTTCACGACACCTAGATACAGCATCAATGGGCACCTCCCATCTCCATCCTTCCTTTTCGAGAGAAATCGCAAAAACACTACTTCACTGTACAGTTTCTAAGGGGTAAAACCTTGACTGAGTCCCCACCCTCAACAACTTGACTGATTTCGCCACTTTGCAAGCATATCTAATCAATACAATACTCCACGTTTATTGTGCAAGTTTAAAATAATATTATGTTTTTCAATTAACATGGCGCCTCAAGAATATTGTAAAATACCTATAATAGGAGACGAAAATTTTGGAAATCATATTGTATTTATGGTTCTGGAGACCTTTATGCAGAAATTCGTGACAAAGTTAGGCAAGATATTAGAGCTCAAATGGAGTTTTTTTCGTTTTGTAAACCTCTTCCACTAATCTATATGCAGTATTTAAAACTGAAAAAGGGAGCGCTTGTGAGACGGGAGGCGGCGGGGAACTAGGCGGGAGCTGCTAGTCTACTTAAAAATAAAGTGATTAAACGATTTTAGAAAACAATGAAATTAGTTGGAATTTCATTACAACAATAAAAAGTATTGTTGCAAATCATGAAAAAATTGCTAAAATTAGAGGGGAAATTGTACGGTAATTGAATTGGTATAATTAAAAAGATAATTTTTGAAATATGTAAAAAGAATTTTTGAGCTATAATATTTTCGGAAGACATCGAGAAAAAATGTCAAATCTTTGCTTACTTTTTAATCAATTAAAATTTTAATAAAATAGCTCCAAAATGCACAGTCCCACCCTCCGAAATATATTTCTGCCAAATTTTGTTATTTTATGTCCAACTATCTGCCCATAGAGCAGAGATAGAGGTACACATATTTGCATTTATTAGTAGTAGAGATATTTTTTTTCTTTAATTATATTAGCGTTTCGTTTTGAAAATACGCGACGGATATTTTCGAAAGTGAATTCTCTTAATTTTTAACCGTGGTCAGATGATGAGGACGACACATGTCCCCCTCTCTAAACTTCCGCTCTTAAGCGAGAGGACAACTGACCTTCGGCAGCAAAATTAGCATTTTTAAATGCGCTATTTCAATTTTAAGTTTCTGAATATAGAGTTTTGACTGGAATTATAAAATAAACTCGGTCATACATAAATAAAAGCTTTTTTTTAATTAAAAAAAACAATTTGAGATAATGAAATAGACCCAAGAAGATACACAAGATGGTTGCTTCTCCTGCGCAAGAAAAAAGAGAATAGAAAGTTCAAAGACGAATGCAAGTCATACAGATTTGAGAAGTTGGGAACATCATTTTCAAGCGGCAGATGGCGTTGGAGAACCCAAAACTTACATAAACATTTGTAGTGAATTTGTAATATGCCATTGTCAGGGACCATTTAATGGGTTCATGCCGTATGTCTGAGAAGATGGAATATTTGCAGGATATTTTGCTAAATTTTTGGACGAACAACAAGTTCAGCAGTCGCTGTATACAGTGAAAAATAGTTCCAGCACGATACATGGCCGACAAGTTCGCCGATCCTATCCTACCTTGATTACATTTTCTGAAATCAAATGCAAGCTTTAGGGGTCTATTCTGGTACCCCCCGGGGGGGGGGGGTCGGGGGGGTAAGGGCGGACCCCAACCCAACCGGGGATACCAGAATAGACCCCTTAGCATGTACGACATCTTCGTATTAAGTGCTGAAGATATTGCCATGGACACTGCCATAGCTATACGTATTTTTAATAAAACGCTATATCCCTCTTCCCTATTAGCACAAGATGCCCGACAATATCCATACGATATCTTTGCGATATTGTGCGGCATTCAGAATACCGTAGCAACATCGTGGAGATTAGGGATGGCGGTTATTGCAAAAAAAATAATCGGTTTTTGGTTAAACCGGTTTTGTTCACTTCCGGTTTAACCTGGTGGTTAAAACCGCTCAAAATAACCGGTTTTTGAAAAAACCGATTTTCGGTTTTTTTTTAATGCAACGTTTGTAGACAGAATTTTTTATTAATAATAATATACAATAAGTAAGTATCAATACAATAATTAATTAATGTAATAAGTAATGATTATAAATAAGCAATTATTACAATATATACTAATAATAAATGAGTAATTAATTCAATAAGTTAATATTATAGATAAAATTTCTTATTAACATTGTTTTCACAAGAAATTAATTCATTGGCCAATATTTATCATCTAATCTGCTCATAAAGACTCTTTCAGCAATGCGTTGATCCGTGAGTCGACACCTCTCATCGGAAACAACATCATTCAAAGTAGATACTAATCTTTCGGACGCCACAGAACTTCCAACTGAAGATAAATATTTTTTGGCTACAAAAAAACAGACGCCGTTTGCAGACAAAATTTTTTATTAGTATTGTTTTTGCAGGAAATCAATCCATTGGTCAATATTTATCTGTTCATAAAGACTCTTTCAGTAATTCGCCAACCAACACGCCTCGAGGAAGCGGTTGTCGGTGATTGGCCCAAGACAGGGGTCGGCAACCTGCGGCTCTTTTGATGTAAAGTTGCGGCTCTCCAGTTCCATACCAAAAAATTAATTATCAAAACCCTTAAAAAATAAGAAAAAATATTTTTAAGTACCTAATTTCTCAATAGCTTCTATTTTCATAATCGTTAATTACAAATCGCTACGCTTAACATGACCGTAATGAGATAAATTTGTACTATTGTTTTGTTCTTAGAGATGAGACTCCGTGACCATGTTTATCTTTCAGCCAATTGCATTCCATTTCCGTCTCACCCAAACAGCCACCGTCTAGCCTCTAGACGTGTTGTCAGTCAGTCGTCCTCGGATAGCGCGGTCGACGTTATGTTGCATGTGTGTTAATTTAATCGCTTGCGGTTTTTGCGTGTCTATTCGCTTGTTGTTTCAAGAAGAATACGATTTAGAAGCGAATTACATTCTCAAAGGTATGTGCGCGTATAATATAATAAAATCAGTAACAGAATTGGATTACATATCTGAGGATCGTGTTAACGAAGTAATAATGCTAAATAAATTGTTTGCCGTTTTAGATAGCTAAGTAAAATTTTTAAAAATCATTTTTTTCAGCTCCGCCGCCAGCATGGAATCTTGTAAAAAAAAAGAGAACTGAAGAAGAAAACCGAGAATTCAATCAGGATTGGACGGAGTCGTTTGCATTCATATGCAACACAGATGGCCTTCCGACTTGTCTCATTTGCCATTAAAAATTCGCACACAATAAGAAGTCAAATTTCGAGAGACACTTCACTACAAAACATACCCAGTTTGCTGGTAAATATCCAACCGGTGAGGCACGAAAAAAGCTGTTGAAGAGCTCCAAAAAAAAAAAAAAAAAAAACTACAGTCAAGTTCCATGCTAAGTAACTGGGCTTTCCAGAGGTAACGTATTGCAACGTTTTGCTTTGTGCTTGAGTGAAATAAAAACATTCCTCAATGAAAAAAGCATTGACCATCCCGAATTGGAAGAAGACAAATGGCTGCAAAAATTCAACTTCATGGTATATATAGATAACACAATGAAACTAAATGAACTAAATCTAAATCTAAAACTGCAAGGAAAGGGCAACCCAGCCTACGCCTTGCTTGAAGAAGTAGTTTGTTTCGAAAAAAATTACTTCTTTTTGTTGAAGACATGGAGAGCGGTAAATTACTTCTTTTTAAAAATCTGAAGCAATATCGCGATGAGACCAATGCACCTATTGGCCCGAATTACTTCAGCATAGCTTTAAAAAACATGAAGGGTCGCTGAGAGATTCGAGCAATTCAAAACAAACAAAAGTACTCTCGCTTTCATAGTAAATCCTCTCAACACAAATACAAAAGAGATCAACATTGAGCCATTTGGAACTGATGCTGGATCGCTTCAAATGCAATTGCTGGATTTGAAAACCGAAGACTTGTGGAGTGGCAAGTTCACAGAACTCAAGAGCAAGTTGGAAGAGTTGGAGGTCCAGAAATGCATGCACATCGCGCAGCACAAGTGGACAGCTCTAAAAGAAATTCCGCGAGTTGAGGCCCTCATATTCGGCGCATGGAATAGTCTTCCAGAATGCTACAGTGAGGTGAAGAAGTTGGCATATGGAGTGCTGACGATCTTCGGGTCGACATATTCGTTCGAGCAAGCGTTCTCTTGCATGAATATAATAAAAAGTAAAGTTAGAAGTCAACTAACAAATAAAAATCTAGAGTCGTGCTTGAAACTTAAAACAGCAAGTTATAAGCCAGATTTAATCAAACTTTCAGAAGGCATGCAAAGCCAATGCGCCCATTAATGTAACTATCTATATTTGTGTTTTTATATGAATAAATATTATTCCGTATTTAAAGCCATTTATTTTAAATCAAAAAATCAAATATATATATAAGCAAATACTATAATATTGAAACGAAAATTTTTAGTGGCTCTTTAAAAACTGGGAAATTTTGAAAATTGTAACTTTTGGCTCTTCCGTTTCAATAGGTTGCCGACCTCTGGCCTAAGATGATGAAATTCAAAGCTTTATAACTTGGTAAATTTTAGTCTAGTCGAACCTAAAATATCGAGCCTATCTTCCGACCCAGTTTTTGTATTTTAAAAAATAACCAGCTTATACCGGGACAAAAAACCCGGTTAACCGAAACAAAAAAAAACGGTTTTCGGTTTAAACCGGTAGGTTTTTCCAATCGCTAGTGGAGATATCGTAGAACATCTTGTGCTGATAGGATTACTAGTGTTCATTTCTTATGTTCTCTACATGACAGCACGAGAAGGTGAAGTTTCCGACCTTCCGTTACTATATGATTCTGATTCATCTGGCAACACTCTACCCTTTCCAAAAGTTTGCACGCCTAGTTGCGAAATATCCCTATTAGCACAAAACATGTTCGATATTTCAAATTCCGCACGATATTGTGAAGATATCGTAACAATATTGTAGAGCATCTTCTGCTATTAGGGACCTTGCATGTTCACTATAGATCAACCATTCAAAATTACCAGTGAAACGTGTACATCCATATATTATCATAAATATGTATTTAGAAGAATAAAATTGGCTGTTTTTGCAACGTTGCCAATTCTCTGAATTCCAACAGGATGTGTAGTGGTCTCCCCTAGACTTTCTCCGATACACCCTAGCAAAGGTGTCATGCCCTCGTATAAAAATTGCGGACCTTCATCAAGGACGGACCATCACAAGTACTCAGATTTATATTGCCCACGGAGACTACGGCAAGAATACAAGCGGGAAAGGACAACAATACAAGAGGGAGTAAGATAGCCAAGCGGCGCCAATCTAAAATATGGGGCGTTTTGTGTTTCATAGTATGATAAAGAAAACCGAATATGCATTTTGAACGACTTTTCTTCCGGCATATTAAACCCAAAATATGGTACGGATTGTAACGTGTTTGACAGCTAAAGACTCTGGGGAGGAAGGTCCAGAGCCAAGAAATACTTTTTTTTATAGCACGAGCGTGCAAGAGTTTTTATTTAGTAATGTTCTTGACTAATATAAGAAAATTATGAGGTATAATAGCATAATTGATTACAGTTCTGGTACAGTTCTATACAATACTCGGTCACACAACCAAAACAGGCCCACTTCTACGAGTGGCCTAAAAGAATGATGTCGTTCTTCCGTCGACCGGACTTGAGATCTCAGAGACCCAAGTCTATCTTTTCACCTCCAAGAAAATCGAGCCCTTGCTCGTTTCAGTCCTCTCCCGGAAATCTCTCCTCGCTCCATCCTCGCTCTTCTCTTTTTAATCCTCCTCTTCTCCCCACTGGGGGAGAGGTCAAAAGCCTCTCCACGAATCATCGTCAATTTTGTAGGTGGAGTCTATTTCAGCGAGCCATTATTGGTTCCTTACCTTTTGATACTTTTCCTATCGCCAGCGGTTTCTCAGGCTGGAGATAAATGACCCTATCAATCACTTCCACTAACGAGTAATTCGTCGGTGACAGGCTGGACTCCCGGCTCTCTTTGTCGGCGTTTTAACGAGGACTTCCCGCTGAGGCACCTGCTCTGTTCAGTGACCCATGGCGTGGGAAAAAAGTTACTGGTCGCTAATGATCTTGGGAGATCTTACAGTCCCCCCCCCCCCCCTTTAAGACGAGTTTCACTTGTGAAACTCTTATGCTACTGTCATATAGCAACAAGGAAGTCTTTTATGCCTAGACACATGTACCAATACCACACATTTATCTCACACATTTAATATTTACAAAATACATACAAAAAATACCTTTTAAGCTGTTAAACTCGCGAAAAAGCGTCTACATGCTTAATGGATTTTTCCGGTCTATGAATGATCGTGTAATTGAATGGTTGAAGTACAAGACTTCAACGCATCAATCTTTGATTGTTCCCCACATTTGACTGTAACCAGACTAAGGGGTTATGATCAGTTTCAATTTTAAATGGTTGTCCGTCTAAATAATGATGGAGTTTCTTAATCGCGTAGATAATACTTAAACATTCTCTCTCCGTTGTACAATAGTTCAATTCTGCCTTTATGAATTTTCTACTAAGGTACAAGATAGGGTGTTCTTCTCCATTTTCGTCCCTTTGACACAATACGACTCCCGTACCGGTATTTGACGAGTCCACCTGAATGATAAACTGCTTAGAATAGTCTGGCGCGTGAAGAACCGGCCTCTCAACTAGTTTACCCTTAATTGTGTCGAAAGCCCTTTGACATTCGGGTGTCCAAGTTATCTGTTCTCTTTTATATTTCAATCTCAGGGCGTTTATCAAAGGTTCTACGATTTTCGCGTAGTCTTTGATATATCGACTATAATACCCTATCATCCCAATTAATCGCCTAATTTCCGTTTTAGTTTTCGGAGCAGGGAAATTTACAATAGTTTGAATTTTTGCTTCCACGGGACTTCGGATTCCATTTCCTACCACATGTCCGAGGTACTTGACAGTTTTACGGCCCAAGCTACATTTTGAGGGTTTAATTTTTAGTTCGGCGTTTCCGATTTTCCCTAATATCACATCTAGGTGCTTTACATGTTCGTCTAGTGAGTTTGAAAAAATAGCTACGTCGTCTAGATAAGGTACACAGAAATCCTCGCATCCTTTTAACAATTCTGCCATAAATTTAGAGAATGTGAATGGTGCCGACACCAATCCGAAAGGCATTGTTTTAGGAATATAACATCCAAAGTTAGTAGCAAAACCAGCATATCTTTGGGCGCTTTTCGTAAGGGGCAATTGCCAGTAGCCTTTGGTCAAGTCCAGGACAGAAATATAATTCGCGGCAGCCACTCTTTCAACTCGTTCTTCAATATTCGGAAGCGGGAAATATTGGGTTTTCGTGATATCGTTTAATTTCCGGTAATCGATACAGGGCCGTGGCTTGCGTCAGAGCGTCTCTACTAAAATCATTGGCGAGACGTAATCTGATTCGCCGATTTCAATAACTCCTAGATCCAACATTTTTTTAAATTTCAGCCCTTAAAATTTCATTTTGACGCGGAGAGGTTCGATAAGGTTTGCAGCGTATCGGTTTGTAGCTAATCAATTCAATGTCATGTTCTATCAGATCGGTTTTCCCTGGTTCATTTGAGAATACTTCCCGGTGTTGATTTAAAACTTTCCTCAACTTTTTTTAAGTCTTCTTCCGTGACATGTCCCTCTAATTCGCTTGCCTGAATTATCTCTTCTATATTTACTTTGGTATGGTGAGTTTCTGGGTAATAAATTTCCAAGTCATTTTCCTCGATTTCTTTGTCCCTTTTATCAGTTAACAACAAATTAACTCGTTCTGTGCGTTTATAATACGACTTTAACATGTTTATGTGATAAATTTGTGATTTCTCTTTTTTATCTAACTTTTTCACAATATAATTTGTATCAGACAATTTTCGATCGATCACACCGGGTACTACTCAGTTTACGGCAAATTTATTTGGTTTATGGGTTGCTAGTATCAAAACTTGGTCCCCTATTTTAAATTCTCGTGAGATTGACTTTTTATCGTACCAAGTTTTCCTTTTTTATTTGCTTGGCTGACGCTTTCTCCCTTGCTAGCTCGTTATATTTTTGGAATCGATTTAAGAGTTCAAATACGTATTCAGTTACTAATGAATTCTCTTCTTCAGGTTCTGCCCATTTTTCAAAAAGAAGGCGTTCTGGGGTTCGGAGATTGATAGTCCTATTAATGGATAACCAAGACTCTTCCAACATGCCATTTTGCATATCATATTGTCGTATTCAGCCTTTTAGGAAGAAGTTCCTGTTTTGTCTTCACTTTCTTTGACTGCTTTTTCTATGTCATGTAAAAGTTTATGCACTCAGGAAAACGTATAGTTCTTGGACAAACATATATAATTTACTTGCTTGGAGATTATAATTGGCGCCGCGCGCCATGTTCTGACCCAATTCAATGTATGAGCTAAACAAGGAATATATTTTGCCAAAGGTTTCTTTTTTTTAATCAACGATTGACGCCCATTATATTGGCCAGTTATAATATTAGCATTATCGGCAGATTGCCTCTCTTGTCTTCAACTGAAAAAAATATCTTCAACTTTAAAACTACACTAGATGGAAACAGTGTTAACAGGATGACGTGTTATTGAGTGTATTTATTATCTTAAAAAATATCTTTCATTTTTTAGACTCTGAACTGGGACAACATAAAATTTAGAGTCATCAGACCAAACAACTGCACTTTTTTATTACGCAGAAGCTGTTTATATTGTGAATTTTATTGCTTGAATTTTTGCTTTTTATTTGTAGTTTATCTTGCAATGAACTAGTAGCTGTTCATTATGTAATAAGCGTTTCCTATACTATTGATCTAAGTAGGTCATCCTTCCTGATTTCTTATGCTTTTCCGTGAGGAAATCTATCTGTAAATGTTGAAATTTTTGGGGTAAATGTTTATACCGCAATTTTAAAATTTGAAGTCGTATTAAAAGAAGTTTCTAAAAAAGAAGGGGGGTCTAGGTCAGGCTAAAATAACATACATTACTTCTTGTTGGATTTGTAGATGCAGAGAAAAAAAGTCTGTGATCTTTCGAAGAGAAGTGGTAAATATTGTCCCATAACCAGTTTGGCGACTGCACAAATTTATTTCGTGGTGGACCTCATAACTTTGAATCCTAGTCAGAAAGCGAAGAAGTGCTTCAGCCGGCACACACTTTCCAAACTTCCACCTGGTCAACAGGAGAAGGCTTGATTCCAAAAGTCCCAACATGCACCCGAGTCCTTGATGGATGTTGGAAATTATACGCAGTTTACTTTCCTTCAGTCTCCTCATTCAATATTCAAACCAATCACAAGCTATTGTGATGATGTCATGATGCAATACGTCACTGCGTGACATCACATATATATCCCATGCTTCCTTTCACGGAGAGCCGGTAAGAGGCTTTGAGATGTACTTAGAACTGTACTTGTAAAAACGTCTTTTATGTCTGTGTCTTTGTCTTACGTCTATGTGTTTAAAATAAACGATGATCAAACCTGTTTCTCGAAATCTGCTAATTGAACTCTGCTAATTGAACTCTGCTAATTTCCCCTTCAATGGTTATGGGGACCAGGCAATCTTCAACTGCGCCTGTTAACTTTATGCAGAGTTGAGCGAGAAACGAAACTTGCCACTTTGATTAAAATACGAAGTTGCTAAGACAAGCAAAACGCGAAACCGCTGAATGAGAGCTGAGTCTGTATTCATCAACGAATGATCATGGCATGTATTATCGCTATAGGAAAACTTTCAAAAGACAATTACGACAGCTGGAAATTACAAATTGAAGCTATTTTGGTGAAAAACGATCATTGGAACTTTGTCACCGGAGCTGAACAAAAACCAGAAGTCAATGGGGATGCGGATAATGCAACAGCCGTTGCGAAATGGATATCCGACGACCAAAAAGCGAAAGCTCATATAGTCCTATCAATTTATCCTTCCGAATTAAGCCAAATCAAAAACTGCAAAACTTCACACGAACTCTGGACTAAACAGCAAAACATTTACGAGTCAAAAGGACTAGCGCGAAAAGCAAAACTCCTGAAACAACTTTTGTTTACAAAAATGACTGACTCTAAAAATATGAGCGAGCATATCAACGAATTCTTCATGCTTGTGGGCAAATTAAAGGAAATCGAAATCGCCAATGATTTACTCACGATTCTACTGTTATACAGCATTCCCGAGTCGTACGAAAATTTCCGAATCGCCATCGAATCCAGAGATGAGTTACCCTCTCCTGAAACGCTTAAAATCAAACTAATTGAAGAGGCAAACGCAAGAAAAGATAAAGAAATTCTGACCTTCCACGATTCACAAAGAGCTCTTTACAGCAAGAAAAAGAAGTATGAGCGTCACCGGATAAACGAAAGTCGCCAACCCAACTCCGACGGAAGACGAAACAGAAACAACAATCAAAAATTCAAGTTAAAATGTAACTACTGCGGAATCTTCGGACACAAAGCCAGCATTTGCCGGAAGAAGCAAGAAAATAAAAATATGAGGCTGAATAATAATAAATCATTCAAAAACAACAGTGCAATGCTAGCGGAAACCAACGAAACAAAACAAAAGGTAACCTTTAATTACGCTTTGTTGACTCGCAAAGAAATGTTTTCTGCCTTGATACCCACGTAGCACAAGATATTGTCTTATATCATAAAATTCGAGAAAGTAACATTGTACAATATTTTCCGCAATATTGAAACAGTGTAAAACGTAAGACTTTTTCAATACTGTACAATGTTTTTTCATAATATTGGATAATGTCATATAATACTGTATAATAT
>BGPR01019494.1:0-29183 GCA_013235015.1 Araneus ventricosus
TCGATAAACCTAATTCTCACAATTGGATTATTTACTATCTTTGAAGCACTATTTTCAATTTCTCAGTTGTAGATTGGATTGTTGGTTCTCAGTCTCGGAAAAATGTCAGAAGTCTCCACAAGTTAGTCATCTGTGTTTACTTTTCGAACTCTACGCCCTCCTCCTCACAGAGCAACGGTTTTCATTTTTCAAAGTCGAGCTAAGTTTCTTATGTATCTGAAAGGAATTTTCAGAGTTCTATTTCTGAAGAACACTGGGTGCCAAATGCTTTTCTTCTGTTTGGAAGAAAAATAAGTTATATAAGAGTTGCATTTGTAAGATGTAAAGCTTAAAAAAGAATCTGCCTGACATGGTTTGAATATTGTTTCTACTACTTCATGTTTCGCCATTAAAAATAAAGAAAGATTAAGAAAATAAGTTTGAAACAAAAACAGAAAATTAATTAATTCATATTCACTTTTAAAAAATTCATTTAATCTTCTTGTTACTTCAAGTACATGTTGTAAAGAATGCAATTCCCGATTCTTATAAACTGAGCATATCATCATAAAAAAATTGCTATTTTTACTATACTACTTTTATGGCAATAAGAGGAATGTATGAATGTTCTTTGTAAGGCATTTCAATTTTCCAATATTTTTTTTCTGATGATGCCAAAAATAACTGCCTTTATAGCGGGTTTCTTAGTTGAAGGTGTTATATGATGTATATTAGGCTAGGATATCTCTCAGATCACATGGTCGTATTTAATCTTAATATTTAATACTTCGAAATAAATACCTAAAATTTATTTTTTTAAATATTTTTTTCGCAATATTGCAGAAACATTCTTCCAGTTATGTTGAAAACTCTTCTAATCACAAAGATTTATTTTTCAGAGGTCGCAATGAATCTACGAAAAGTATTAGCAAATACACCAGTTTTAGACAAACAGAGAAGATTGATTTCGACACACTACAAAATAAAAAGAAATAAATACTTGTTAAGCATTATTATTTTTCAAATACCAGTACATTGGTTCTTAAAAGAAAAAAGTAGTTATCTTTTTGTAACTGTTTGCCTGCAACTGAAAATACGTCACGTATTTTTTCTGAGACACTATTATTTTTACTTGATCAGATATATTCTTTACCTACTACTTATGACATTTCTCCCAGGAGAACAGAAAGCTACAAAAGTACTGCCGTAAGTTTTTAAAGAATGACATAAATTTATTTAAACATCCTATACCGTTTTTGTTTCATTGATACAGATTTGTACTCGACTGAATTCCGAAACAAAATCTTTCTCTCCTGTGCAATTTTATCTTTAATTAAAATAAAAATCTGTAGCACTAAAGAATTTTAAAATATTGTAGTTTTCTCAAAAAATTACAGATTGTTCCAAGCGACTTTTAAGAACAGCAGAAAGCTAATTTATTAATAAGCTATGAAGGCTTTTTTGTTAGAAGGAAACCAGCGCTAACGCGCAAATGTAGCGACCACTGGTTCCTTACTAACGGAAAAGTACCTTTATTAATAATTTTAAAAGAATGATACAAAGCTTAATAAAACATAGTGAATGGTTACTAATGGTATATGGAGACAGCCATCTTGAACACTGAATTTAAGTCTTCTTCGACTGTTGAAAGCAAATGATCAAGTTTTGAGTAAATTTTTTTAAGTAACAAAAAACCTGAAATAAGTTTTCGGGTCAATGAAATATTTTTCTCTTTCAATAAGGAAAAACGAAATCTTAATTAAATATCTTCCTTCTCATGTTTTGGCTATTTTATATTCAATTTACTAAACAAATTTTGGTCGCTGCCCTGATATTTTCTAGCTGAAGGGAAGCATAGTCTTTAATTCATAAGAAAATAATTATTTAATTAATTCTAACGAAACTAAACTAACTAAAAACTTTCTCATGGTTCATAGTTTTGTGAGCAAAGTTTGAAGAATATTTATCCAGTAAATTGGTATTCTATATCGTTTTTTGAATTGGCGCAACTGTTTTAATTATATAGATTACATTTTAGTATACGTTTATAAGTGTGTTTTTAAATATTGTTTTTATTAAATTACTTACTGCATAATTTTGAATCATTGACTGTTCTATTAAAATTCAACACAAGGCATGAAATTAGTTCCACTTTCAAAACTTATAATTTCATTTTGATTTTATAAATTAGCATCATAATTTACAGTTTTCAGAATAATACTGACCGTGGTAATTTTTATTTTTAACAAAACAGATATAATATTTTAAGATTAACAAATAAAATACTTGAACAGTAAAATTCATGGAATTCATCGGAGAGTGCACTGTAGATTTGAAATGGAATCTATTTTATCGAAAATTCAAAAGTAAGTTTCTAGTTGTCCACAGGAATAAAAATAATTCCTTTCGGAAAGATGGAAGGCAAATGTAGATTCCTTTACGCTAATGTTACAAAAGTAATGAAATATTACATATCGATCAATACAAACATAGCCAATGACTTTATTGTTTCCACACATTGCAATATTTTCGTCCTGATTCTGTTTTCATGACATTTAATTTTTTTCTATATCAAGGCTTTATCATTCTACTCAAAATTACTCAGTTTTTTTTTTAGATTCCAACACATAATCATTCAGCAGGTAGGAGCCATAATGGAATAAACATCCCAGCAGTGCAAATATCCCCTAGATAAAATTAAGCCAGCCTATCTGAAACTGTATAAAGAAATTGACACGAATGAAGAAAGACTCTAGATTTATAAATAAATTTATTTAGTCTAGGTTACCACATAATTGTGCGAACCTTACTTTGTCATATGCTAAAATCACTTGACACGAAACATTTAAATACTACTAGAATGGAGTCATTCAGAGAACTCCCTGGTTACAGAGAAAATAGTCAGTAAATTTTTAGCATATAAGAGAATAAATATTGTTAAACATTGTTAGTGGCAAATTTAATATTCGTGTTTAAAGCATAGGATATGAATGCAGCCATTTTCAACAGTAAATTTAAATCTCCATCGACGGATAAAATACTCGGATAGCAAATACTCGGGCAGAAAACCCCAAAACAATTGTAAAGTTAATGAGATATTTTTTAATATAAATAAGGAAAAAGGAAACTCCTTTTTAAATATCTTTTTTGGCTATTTTATATTATATTACTATTTTATATTAAATTTATTAAACACATATTGGTGCCACCATGTTTAGTTAAATATCAAATAGAATTAATCTGTCAAATTAACTAAATTAACTAACTATTAATATTAAATGTTTCATTTATTAAAATTAATCATTAACTTAATTAAAATTAAATATTTATTTAATTGACACGAAATCGTCACTAAAACTCTTTTTATGGCTCATAATATTTGCCAGCAATAGTTTGGATTTATCTTAATTTAAATAAAAGTCATGGTTGCTATGTATGTATGATCTACATGTCCTTATAAACCACTGAACTAATTTCAACCAAACTTTGCACACTTTTTATTTAAGACAAGAGAAAGGCTACTCTCAACTTTTCAAAGCCCCAAAATTAGTTAAAATTTCAGTTGATTAAAAATTAAGCAAGGCGTTTTTCCGAGATGTCTTTGCAAAATATTATCTCACGAAACTATATTTACACCAGATTAAATTTCAAAAAATTAGCTTTTCAGTGAAAAAATATTTCATTTCTATAAAATTGTTTCTCTGATTTTAACAATTTTTTTTAAAATTAATTTTATACAGAATTTCTATCAATAATCTTTATTGTTGTAGAAAAAGAATAATATGAAGAATTGTTTCCAGAATACACTAACAGAATTCTCGACGAATGCGAAAAGAAAATTTAAAAAGTAGAAGATCAACAATTTATATCAGGAGCAAAATTTGATTTGATTTATTTCATGGGGGGTATCTTTTGGAAGCGCACAGCCTCAAGGGACTTTAATCTTCCAATTATATCTGTAACATTAAAGGTTAGTGGCATAATGTAATTGTTTGCAACTCATTAGGAAGAGTTAAGAACATGTAAGTTATTATATAATAGGAAAGTCAACTTATTCAGTTAAGATGATTTCTTACATTAATTAATTTCATGCTTTAAATTAATGAATAATTAACTATTTAAATTAATTGTTTCAAAATATTCATTAAAACCATTCTTTAGTTATTATTAACAAAATTTGAAGTACCTGTATAATAAATAATAATTTATGGAGAAAATCAGCTATCTGTTGTTTTTAAAAATTGTCTGGTTCAATTGATATTATTATTTTAATTAAAAACGTTTCAGATCAGAAAAAGAATCTGTGTGCTACAATTTTTTAACAACAGTAGTTTTTACGTTAAAAATATTAGACATGTAAGCATTTTAATCCGGAGCCGGATATATCAACCTGTTTACAGTATAAAAAGAGGAAGCGAATGCGGCTGATGGGAGCTTTTCAACAAGGTGTCACATGCATAGGTTAAAGCGCACTCTAAGTAGGAGGGGGGGGGGTCACTTTTAAACTCATGACTTCTAAGTAATTCTTGCTGTCAGCAAACTTTCAATATAAAAGTAGTTTGTTATAATAAGGTGGTAATTCTCCCAATTGCAATTTTCTTTCTATCTTCAATAGTAACGTAGTTTTCGGGAAAAGATAAATTACGGAGGGGAATTGAACATCGCTTTTTAGCTCATAAATTCTAAGCAATTGTAAGTCTCGGTACAAAAGTTGCTTGTTATGCTGAGGTAATAATTCGCCTAATTTCAATTTTCTTTCTATCGTAAGGGAATTATGGGGAAATGAATTTTCAATCTGGAAATTCATTCTGGAATTTACGAAACTGGTAAAATATCAGAAAAAGTTGTCCATTTCACAGTCCACTTTCAAGACTGACTCCAAACTGGCATGAGTATTAATGAAGGTCGAGACACTTCTTCTGAAATGACATGTGGCGACCCCGGCCAATGGTATGTGAAATATAAACCTTGTGTAAACTTGCCCCGGTTTCCCTATTAATAATAATAAGGAAAAGAGCATCTGGTCCTGTATTTTCATAAGAAGTAGAGCTGCAAGAATGAAAGTGGATGGAAGAGACAGCAAATGACGAGAGATTTCCAACAAGGGGTAACATGCATAGGTTTAAATGTACTTTAAGATTGGGGGAAGAGAGGAAAAATCACTTTTCAGCTAATAACTTTGAAGCAATTGTAGCTATCGAAAACGTTTAAATGTAAAAATTGTTCGACATGATAAGACGATAATTCATCTAATTTAAATTTACTTTCTACTTTCAATTGTAGAGGAATTATGGGAAAATGAAAATTCCCAATGAATATATATATATAGCTTTATTTCTGTATGTTTATATACAAGTTATATTTGGATTTATATTATATATATATATATATATATATATATAAATTGTTTAACGAAGGGTGGTTTTGGGTTCTCGGGGTCTGTAGAAATTTTCCGAAGTCGTGTGAGAACCATTGCAATAGGTATAGTTACTATAAAGAATCTACCTAATGATTTTTTTTAAAAATCCATTTCGGCATAATTTTTCAGTCTTTGAATGATTTTCATTTTGCTAGTAAAACAAAATTGAAGACACCTAATAAATATGTTAAACGAAATATAATATATTTTATTGTGTTTCAAAAGAAAGGATAAACATTCTTTTTGCAAAGTGACTCTCATCCGTGAAATATGTAGATGAGTAGGAATAAAGTAGATTATTTTTCTCATCATAAGCTTCTATTACTACATAATTGCTTTCACACCTTAAAGCAAAAAACCCCCCTTAGATTTTAAAAGTTCGCTTGAAGCTCGAAAGCACAGCAAAAATACATCCTACTAACATTTTTTATGAGTTATTCTTTCCATTTTTTTCTTTTCACAACTTCGTGGTAACAATGTAGCAACGCCAGTGTGTTTAATGACTTTGAAGTATTTAATTTCTTTGGAATTTAAGAAAAACATTTAATTCATGCCGTTTTCTTGCTTCGTTTATGATCAAAAGAGGATAATTAGCCTGGATTGAAACGATGATGTACCAAGGGAAAACGATGCGAAATTGCTTGTGAAAAGTTACCGAAGCAAAAATTATCTCCGAATAAAAAATGACGAAAACTCTGTGATTAAAAAGTGTGTTAGAATTTTTTTTGTAATTTCGCTAATACGTGCAAACTATTTTTATTCCAAACCACAGTGACTTCAGAGTTTAATGAAAAAATATGGGAAACAAGGGAAGAATTATCAGGCTTAAATTCTAATGAGAAGATCAGTTGGTAATTTAAATTTATCTTCGCATTTCTATAATTGTGTTTTTTTTAAATTTTAGTTATATCATTTCCGTTTTAAAAACTTTATCATTCAAACACAAAAATTAGTCGTTTCTGTTACTAATAAAACAATTTGTATTATTTCTTTGTGCTTTAATGAAAATTAATGTTAAATGTTATTTTAATTAAAATCATTTTCATTTTTAGATTAAGAACATTCTATTCGTTTGACTTTTTTGAAGAACGTTTAACCCATCAGCACTGAAATTTGAGTTCTTTTCGTTTTTTTTTCTTTTTGTGAGTGAGTTTCATGCTGGTCTTTTCTTCTCTATGGAGATATTTATTTGACAACTTTATTTAAATTAAGAATTTTACTGTTCTTTTTATAATATTTGGGATGAGCATAAAATCTTTGCTGATAACAAAACTTTACTGCGCATAAACAATTATACACAGTCACATGTTTATTTTCAGGCTTTTGTCATATCAGTGGATCAGGTTTCCGATCCCTCTTTGAAAAACGTCGACGCCAATGATTTGAGATGGGCACTAACGTTGCTTTGAATCTCTTCATTTGTATTGAAGATTTGGCACCCTAGCAAGTTCATCAATTCAGGAAAGAGATTAAAATCACTCGTCTCTAAGTCTGGGCTATACGCTAGATGATCAGACATGTTCCGTTTAAAGTGTTCCAGAAGCTTCTTGGTTACAATACCACTTGGAGGGAGGCCGTTGTCATGAATGAGGACCACTCCAAAAGTAAAAATGACTCTTCGCAGTCGGCTTAAAGTCTCAGAAGAAACATTTGCATTGATTGATTTCCCCAAACCAATCTTCTGCTTAAAGAAAGCGAGCAAAACTACGGAACTCAGACTTGGCAGAAGCATCAATTCTACCAATCAGGTTTACGTGCCGACAGCTAAGCTCAAACTGGCCAGCTGGCTTCGGCAGTAGTTGAGGTTATGGTTACAGACATGTGCAATCGCCAACAACGCATCCAAACATCTAACCACTTTTTTGCCTGTTTAGCGGTTTGCTTGCAGGTTGGAAAAAAAATCGGCCCTCGTATAAGAAATTTTCAATTGGCGGAAAGGTAAGTTCTGGTAATTATTCAAAACTGCACTAAAATAATCTATTCTCTATATACAATTTTTAAATATGTAGTTTTTATTTTTTTAAAAATATTACATCGACATTTCTCTTTTTAGAAAACGAATAAGGAAATTCAGATCTTCACAAAATCGTAAGAATTTTGAAATCCTTGATTCAAAACCTGTAATATGCAAGCTATAGCTGAAAACTATGAGTGTATTTTTCTAAGATAATGCATCTCTAAATCGACACTATGGCAGATAAGAAACTGCTATTGCCGATATAAATCTAAAATAGAAAATGGACAAAAGAGTAAAAATAAGGGATGATTTTTAAAAATTTCTACAGATATACTCTTTTTCTGATCTACTATCGTTTTTGGTAAATCTTTCTGATACTGCTTAAAAATATCAAAATAGTAAGGTAGTAGTAATAGTCCTATACAATCTGGGCACCAAAAAACTTACTTAAGAAACATAATAAGAATTTTATTAAAAATTTTCTCTGGGTTTTATTGTGATGTACAAAATGTCAACTCTGAATAATTTTGTCTAGTTCCTGAAAATCGCGTTGCTAAACTTCTTCAAATTCCTCAATTCAGCCTTATTTAAGCCATCAATAAAATGCATTGTAGTTGTTCTAAGAGAAGAAGGCTTGTTTTGAAATGGTATAGTGAGAAAAAATTAGGTTTCTATAAAATTTCTCAATCATTTTCATGCGTTTAATTTACAATAAAGGCCGAAAATTAATTAAATTTAATTTTTTTAGAGTAACGAAATAAGTATTCTAATGCAAGATAATTATATCTACAGTCACAATGTCTATTGCAAATAACTTATCACATTGAAATAATTATGCTCCTTCGGTGAACATCAATCATTTCGACACATATATTTTACAGCAGCATAAATTCATCATGTTGCTTAACCTACAATAAAAGCCCACATATAATAAGTAAAAAGGAAAAATCATTCTAATTTTTCAGTGTAAAATCATTTTGGTTAAAGAGAGTATAGTATTTAATTAGTGAAACGCCAGCTAACCTTCTTCTGATATTACATTAGTTAAGAGAATGCACCCATTTCTTATCTATAAAATCTGTATAACAATACCAAGTGTTCAGACAAAAATAAAATAATATAAAAAGATACTACAATATATGCATGTGACGATACAGTTACACAAAACTGTCAAGAGCACGACACAGTTTAAATCCATTCTCGATCATCCAGCTACCAACAAAAATTACTAAAACCCAAGTCAATAGCTGGAGCTACGTAAAACTGATAATAACTTCCAAAAAAATTGTCTTGCGTTCTAAAGTAAGAACCAATATTAGAACCATTAGATTAATTAAGCACCATATAGCCATTTGCCAGTGTATATGATGATAAAACACCTTGAAGGAGAAAAATGACAAAGAACATAAAGCAAAGTTACATGACACATGACACTGCACATGTAGTCTAGTCAACGAAGGCCAAAAATCGACGAATAGAAGAAAAAAATGGTGTAGTTTTGAAATTTGGCACAGTTGTTGGGATAGTGTCCTAAACAACATACTAAAAGTCCCCGTCCCCATAAAAAAAGTGGGGGTTGCCCGGGGGTACAGGGGGTTTTAAAGGGGCTTTTTCAGTTCTTCTTAACTATCTCGAAAACTATGGGTTCTAGAGAAAAATTTTCAATTACAGAAATAAACTACATTAAATTCCCTACAAGAAAAGTGCTACATCTTTATTTTATCGTCAATAGTTTAGAAGGTATGGGAAGTTGAAAAAGTGAGTATTTTTAAAATTCCTTATTGTAATGGTAAAATCAATAAAAAATGCCGAAGGAACAACCTTCAGAAGCACCTCATGTCTATACAATAATTTTATAAAGGTAGTATTGTATGTGTCGAGAATAGTGGTGGTGTCGGTACGGGGGGGGAGACCAATATATTTTATGAACAGTCGTCATCACTTCCTCCCCTCACATCCGTTCCCTTCCACAAGATCAATTCTACTCAGTCGTTTGGTTCTGCATTAAAAGCAGTATCAACGTTGTAGATGGTGTCTTCCTGCTTCACCGGGTAAAATGGAATGTTGGCTGCAAGTTTTCTTCCATTTGTGATAAGTACGTATCTTATCTGATTAAACATTACGGAGAAAAATGCACAGTAATCTTTACGGTGACGCCAACAATACATAGCTAGCAGAACAGAGGAGAAGAGGGACCACGAAAATGTCCGTTGATATTAATTTTGAGGAGACAATGACTGTCACAGTTCAACAGGAGCATTTTCTTTCCAATGGAAGGAACAAGACTAGACTTATTCAATTACTAAGACAGAAAATGACTTCTAAAGGAATTGAGACAAGAGTCGCTAAAGGGGATGCTGATACTTATATTGTGAGATGTGGGTTAGAGAAAGTAACTCCCACTGTTGCTATAATAGGGGAAGACGTAAACCTAATCATGATATTGATTGCTTTGGCACCAGCAGAAAGTGACATATATTTTATGAAGCATGGCAAGGGAAAAGTCGAAGCTGAAATATTTTCAACCAGAAAGCTGCAAAAATAACTTTCTTTTGCCCAAACCTCCTTCTTCATGAATTGAGTGGCTGAGACACAACATCATCAATTTATAGAAAAAGCAAAGCGAGTACAGTTAATTTCTTCAAAAATCAACTGCGCCAAATGGAAAACATTGCTGATATATTTTATAAGTCCTCATCAACATCAGATGCTATCTCACAAGCTGGTGAGAAGATGTTCCTCGCCATATACAAAGCCCCTGCTAATGAACATAATTTAAATAACCATAGGTATGCAGCATTTCTGAAATCATCGACCAAGGTAAAATCTGATCTCTCTTCACTTTCTCCAAACAAAGGAGCGACGGAGCAACACTTGTTTAGAGTGTACTTACAGATACAGCAGTTACTTAATAACCAGTTACCTCCTGATTAGTGGGGCTGGGCCCGAGGAGACGATGGATCCGTATTCCCAGTGACAACAAATGACCCGGTAGCTCCTGACACAATTCTTAACTCCATATTTTGTCGCTGTACAACTGGGTATGGTGGAAGATGTGGATGCCGGAAAGCTGGCATGCAATGCTCTTCTGTTTGTGGCATCTGTCATGGTATATGTACTAATGGTGCACCTCTAGAAGAAGAGGAGTTCGAAGTTGATCAAGAAGTAGAAGAATCGACTGAAATTTAATTACGAACAAGTGTCAAAAGTGTTTAGGCATATTTTTTTGTAGGTATGTATAATTATATGTATATAATATTATGTTATAGATATAATGTTACAATAGATAGCCGCCAATTTGAAATAAAAACTTTCTTTCTTAAAAATGAAGCTAGCTTTTTCAACCACTTATTGTAATTCTCTCTATATATTCTAAGCCATTCATCCTAAGAAAGAAATAAAGGACTATTTTTGTAGGAAATTTAATGTTGTTTAATTTTGTAATTGAGTGTTTTTCGCTAGAACCCATAATTTTCGAGATATTTAAGAAAAACTGAAAAAGCCCCTTTTTAAACCCTCTTGTACCCCCCGCGTAACCCCCACGGTGGGGGACTTTTAGTATGTTGTGTAGGGCACTAATCCCTACAACTGTGCCAAATTTCAAAACTACACCATTTTTTTTTCTATTTTTCCTTCGATGCCTGGGATAATGTCATCCGACATATAACTGCTTGCTATCTTCCGTCACGTTGTGATTTATCGTCTTTCATTATGTAATTACTATAAATTTAAATTCCATATTAGCCTGCCATCTATCATATGAGCATGAATTAACTTCATAATTGACTTTTAAATATTCAGTCTCAATAAAATAAAGATAACTTTAAATGTCACATCCACCCGCCTTCTGACAAAATTAAACTGGCAATAAAGCAGCCAATGAAGTTTACAGGAGATATTTATCGAACTTCACACAACAACAGCTACAAGGATGAAAAAAATTATAATTCATTTTAAAGTAGAAAAAATTGACAAAATAAGACTTTACGATATTTTAATTGTGCTCGTAAACATAAGAGCTAAGAAATTATAATTTTCATTACTATCATGAGAATATATTTTAAATTTTAAAGCAAGTTAAATTCCGTTTTCATACAAATTAAATAGGCTAGGGAGCTTTTTCAAAGAGAATTTATTTATGCCCAACATGTATGTTTTAATGTACGTAATTGCAGACAAAGGATTGTCCTGGAATTTCCGAACACAGCTAATCACCTTGGTCCCTTTTTTCCTTTTAGCAATTCGTTGGACAGTTTGTCTTAATAGATGCCGAAAAGCAGTTAGTGTCTCGTGTAACTGCCTCTAAGTGAAGTCAACAGAGAGCATTCCTCGTTTTTTATTCGTGCGTTTTAACATTTGATCCTTGTTTATTGAGAGCATGCCTTATTGAAAGAATGTACGACAGGCCTCCAGTTATCTGAAATAAACGAAAATCAGGCAGATTCACTTACACGAAAATTCGGAAGATTGGATAAAGCTCAGAAACTAAGTAAAAAACACATCAGATATAGAATAAAACTTACTGTTTGAAATATAGTTTAACAAACATAAGCTACAGAAAACTAATACACTGGTGTCGATAAGTTAAGCACAATTCTTAAGCTGAGAAAAATTTGGACTTAATATAGGTATAATGGTTCGCAATCAGTTGCGGAGAATCATGAGACATATAATCGTCGGAACTAACATTTTACAGTGAAGATTCGGTCACAAGGACATTTATGGGGAGCAGAAAGGGATGAAGATGAAAAGGGATTCCGACTCATCCATTTCACAGAAAGCTGATTATGAGTTGCAACTATCTGTGGTTTTATTTTATGTGCACAATATTTACATGCATTTTCACAAAAGTAGCACGAATATTAGGAAGTATATAAAGGTTTTTTTTTTCAAAATATCCCAAATTTTTCCTCTTGCTTTTTGCTTGCAACATGCAGAGTTCTCAACCAAATTGTATGAAACATTCTGAATATTTGAAATTATAGATTTCATTTACTTTATAAAATTAAATTTCATTCGATTGTAAAATTTCTATAAATTATGAAATAGAGTGAATTTTAGTTTCTAATAATTTTAAGTTTAACTAAATATTTTGAAACTGAAAAGTAATCGAGCCAACGACGCTGTGTTGTCCAGAAGCAGCTTTTATGGGATAATCTTTCATTTGACCTCAAAGTTGTTGTTATTTAGATTAGACGTAACAGCAATTCTGAGCAAACAACGGGCGTTCTTTGATATCTCTTTTGAGGCAAGACAGTTACCTTTGTTTTCTTCAGGTAAATTCAGCAATTCAGTAAAATCCGTTGCTAAGAGTGAACAACTGGTCAATTAGATTTCGCAGGATTCTCTATTGAGACTCTCAAAACAGTTAAAGACTATTCAATTTATGTCAAGAATTTTGGCAATAATATTTAGGAGAGGCTTATGGAAAACAATCAGCATTCAACGATCAAAATGTCATAGTTAAAGATTCAGAATAACATAACTTATAAATATTTCATAAGTTTTGCTCGAAAACTTCTCATATATTATAAACGCAAAAGAAGAAATAACAACACGCCATTAAAGATTATATTTTCAAAAGTCTGACTTGTAAATTCCACATGAATTGTTCATTTATTTTCAATGCTCTTCTTTATGGAAAAGATTTTACGGTACAATTTCCAAATTTATACAAATTCCAGTTTGCTATCTATACGAAAATGATTTCTGAAGCAAATGGTTTTAAGTTATATTATTGTAAAATGTCTGTACTTTATTTTCTGTGATATACATTTGGTCAAAAATCTGAGGGTTGTAAATAAAATAGTAGCAACATAAATAGCAAAAAATTTATAATAAACTTACAAGCAAAATTGCATCAAAATCCTTTAATATAATCACCAGCAAAGTTTTGTACCTTTTATCAAATATTAGAAAGCCGTAGGATACCATTGGTAAGGTGTTACTTGTTGATGAGAGTAACAGAGCGTCGTAAGACTCGCCATTTCTTCAGTATGTGCCACACCGTTTGATAATTGAGACCCACTTTTACGGATCATTCCCGGACAGTCCATAGACGGTCTATTCAAAGAAGAGATGTCAATATGATGTTGAGGAATGGTCGGCCGACCTGTGCGATACAAAACCGCAGATTTATTCAGACACGCACCGAACGCTTTGACTCATCGTGCAACGGTCCTGTATGATAACGCACAGGCCATTCATTTTTGCCACCTGCAACTTCGATTTTAATCCAAGACTACTTACCACCATTTGTAAACATACTTTAGAGAGGTAAAAATGACACTCTCCACTCCAACGCCGCACAACAATTACCTTTCTAACAGGATCGACTGTTTTATGCAATTTAGTTAAGCTATATCTCACAAATTTCATGAAACTTGAACTATGAGGTAAAAAATTTAAATATTATTAATTTCAGAACCGTAAGAAGAATATGTTTTGACGTGTAAATTTCTAAGAAGATGAAGGACACATTTTTATGCTGTGCTATGACGTCACACGCATTTTTTTCTGCGACATTCGAGATGGATTTGAATGCTCATTGGAACAACGTATTTGTCGTTTCACACGATCGTAAACACTGACTCCATTATATGCAAATTAAGAACAATTATGATAGTATAAAACTGTAAGATTTACTCAAAAAATCACTATACAATTTTGCCATATGTGTTTGAATTACAATATCAATAGTTTCCCTCGGCGGCCAATCGTTCGCCAGTAAAATTAATACTCCTCAGTTATGCTTCCAAAGTGGTTTAAGAAAACGGGCGAAAGGTCATTACCGCATTTAAGGGACAGAAAAACAATTGATGAAGTAGAAAAGAATTTTGGCTATCTCCGTTTCACAGAGAGCTGATGATGATTTACAACTTTCACCACCGATATTGTTTGCTAAGAACATTGCTTGCGTGTCTTATATTGCTCGCATGTCTTTTCGTTTACAGTATGTATATTCGGAAAAAATTAAAAGTTTTCTTAAAAAATCCTAAATTTTTCGCATAATTTTTGTTTCTAACATCCAGAGCTTATATATATATATATAAGCCAGATCTATAGTGCAACTGTTATAAAAATTCCAATAGAATACCATTAAGATTTAGAATGATAATGGCATTGCAGCGAACAGAATTTTTATTTTTCTATAAGAAAAATAAAACCATGAAGGTTTTTAAACAAATTGATATTTTTGAACTTGAATCTTCGATCAGCAATCGTCGAACCATAATTTAAATTATGAATTTTATTTATAAATATACCTGGCTATTCAGAGCATTCAGTCTTTATAAAATTCTAAAAAATTACTCGAAAATTTAAGTTTAAAATTATCATCATTTTGCTTCTCTGGGAGAGCAACTAAAATTCCGCTCCCTGAAATGCTGGTATCTTTCTTAATCTTAGTGGTAATCAACAGAAACCTTTAAGTAATCTGCCCTTTTAAAATTATAAAAGAAAAGTTATGCTATAATTTGCAATGCAGATTAAAAAAAAATA
This sequence comes from Araneus ventricosus, assembly GCA_013235015.1. Taxonomy (NCBI): domain Eukaryota; kingdom Metazoa; phylum Arthropoda; class Arachnida; order Araneae; family Araneidae; genus Araneus; species Araneus ventricosus. Next base: position 14,856 of record BGPR01019494.1, read on the forward strand.
TTTTTTATAAATACTCATATTTCCTTTAATAATCAAAGTATTTACTTCAAATTGTTCTCCAGTGCTTCGAAAAATATTGTCACATATTCCGTAAGTTTCGTATAATTTGGTTGAGAACTCTGGATGTTATATGCAAAACACTTGCTGAAAAATTTGGGATTTCTTAAGAAAACCTTTATATCTTCCCGAATATTCTTCTACATTTACGAAAATGTACGTAAGAAATATACATAGCAAACAAAACTAGTGGTGAATGTTGCAAATCATAATCGGCTTTCTGTGAAACGGATGAGCCAAAATCATTTTCTTCATTTTGTCAGTCTCCTAAATGGTTTGGTGACCGAATCTTCACTGAAAAATGTGAATTTAAGTTTATCCATCACATGATCGAATTTCAAGGACAGTTCATCCAGCCTTTCTGAAGAAACTCGAAAAAATGTGTAAATCGGAAGATTTCTGGATACTTTTGTTCATATAGTGTAAGTCACGGAAATGGAGGCGGCGGAAAGAAGACGACCACTAGGGGTCATGAATCGGCAAATCAGAACAATGTTTGAAGTTGGAGGACTCTTACTTTGGTTTTGCCCATTATTTTAAACATATAGATAACTAGATTTATCTTTTACGCATATTATTATGCTGTTATAAGAATGAATTCCTTTGATTTGAATACGCTTTAACATTTAATGCGAAAGTTTTGCACATTTTTATTTTATATATACAGCAATTTTATAGTTATGGAAAAATTAGTATTCAAAAAAGGCATAAGATAACGATTATGCATACGTTTTTTAACTCTGTCAAATTGTGATACAGTAGACTTCGGTATTACGATAGACTTCCGTATATTGTAACGATTATGCACAATTTTTAAATTTTGTTAGATTGTTATACAGTATAATTTAAGTTACAACAAAGCGATTTCCAAACTCCAAACAAACTGGCCTGATGTTTCCATATCATGTCATTTCTCGTACAATGAGCCAAATAATTCAAGCGTAGGAATTACCTCTGTTTTAAAATAAAATTTGAACATTATATATTTTTTTCCGAATTGCAGGCATATTTTGCTCCGTTTTGTTGACGTATACAGTAAAGATATGAGGATGCGCTAAAATGACTCGTGGAAAATTAGGAATGTATTAGTGACATGTTTGTAATGTGATTTTTAAAGCAACTGCTACTTAAAACACTTTGCTGTCTGATAAAAGTTTCTATAATACTCTAAAGACTTTTGTTTATTATTGCTATAATTACGAGAGTTTGGTGAGAAATGGGCCGTACATAACGATTTCCTGTAATGTGAATTCTTAAAATCTGTAACATACTAAGTGAATTAATTATAAGGCAATCTATTGTCTTTTTGAAAGGTTTTATTAATGAAATACTTCAATAATATAGTTAGAACTTTCGACATTTTAACATTGCTAATTCGTTGCATGGTAGAATTTCATTGACAATTCCGCTGACAAATACAGCAACGTTTTTTGTACAATAAAGCATATGGGTTTTCCATGCTTTGGATTATTTGTCATCTTCAAAATATGAGGAAAGATGGATAAATATCATGGCAAGAGAATGATGTTTAACTGCTTAGTCGCTTTAAAACAAAAGCAGAGGTTGGAGTGTGTAATTCAGATGCGACTGAAAATTATGAATTCAGGAGAATTTTTAAACTTTGCTTCAGACGAAAATAGAATATTTTAAGTGTATTTTAAAACATAAACTGTGTTATTTAAAAATATTTGGGCTAATATACGAGGGTCAGTCAAAACGTTGTTGCTTTGCTTGATTAAACAAAGCAGGATAGAAGTTTTACTGTAACGGTTTGTATTCACTAAAGTTCCATGTAAAAGCTAGTTTTCGACGTAATCACCTCCTTTACTGAAACAATTGTGGGACGAGTGCTACAAGTTTTTATATGCCTTCTGCGAAGAATTCCCGTCCAACTCCAATAACCATGGTTGGGCTACATATTTCACCTCGCCATCCCCGTTGTGTCTTCACTTTGAAAGTTATTGCCTCATGGGACCGATAACAAAGAAGTCACAATTTGAAAGATCTGGGTAATAAGTTCATTTGCGATTTTATCTACTGTTACGAGTCTATTTGCAAGAACACGTTTTTTCAGTAGAGCAAAGTTCTCAGCATTTGCCGAAAATGATGGTCTTCTCTTGCGGTAAGCATTGTAAACTATGGTAAATTTGTTCTCAATCATGTTGCACCATTTGCGATAATTTGATGAGATAATTCATTTTCTCCACAGATTTCGTGTAACTTCCGATACATTTAGGTGCAGTTACACATTTTTGCCCACAAGGAAACGAATTACTGCACGCATTTCGAATTTCGATGCTACCTGCATCTGCCGAGGCAAGTTCAAGACTGATTAGCATGCATGATAAAAATGCTGCGTCCAAGCCATGTGCCATGTGCTTCAAAAAATGTCTGCGGTGCTTTCAGAATGTTTCAATAAAATATTCTTATACCAAGATATATTACGAAGGAGTGCAACTAATCTTTCGACTGACCTACGTACTTACAACCATTTTAATTAAAATATGTGTCTGATAGGAAATATTAAGAATCCTTATTAAACGAACCATTGCACTCAATAAATTCATTTCAAATAACCTTGTGTCTAACTATTATGATTTCCTAATAGCCAATTGCTCATTTCATTCAATAAAGCCATGTGTATTATTGTGTGTGATGCTTATTAAATTCATTTTTAAAGAAAATGTAATGAACGCGAGTACGTTAATAACGAGAACAATATCTCATAATCTTCTGGATAACTTCATAAAAGGAATTCCCAAAGGTTATGATGAAAAGTCAATTTCTCTGCATTTATATTATTTGCTAAAAATAACTGAATATAGTAATAGATTAGCAATAAAGTTAAATTTTAGAAGGTTAAAAGTTAACAGGCAAGAATAATAAGCGAAACTAGACTGATGTTTACGAGTTACTCAAGCATTTGAATTCCTCTAAAAGCATATTACGTGACTCAGTGACCCTTCTGAGAAATAATTTGATAAATAGGTTAGAAGCTGTTTAAAGTGGTCGTTTGGAAGCAACAACCTTAGAATGAGAAATTAGATTTCCATTCGTAACTCTCAACCTTTTTATGCATAAGTGCTTGCAGGAAATGCACTTAGTTATTAATTATTGTACTAGGTGCATTTATCCAGATGTAGTAATAATTCTCCTACGTTAGGCGGTAATTTAGATATTATTTTGTTGTATTTGAAAGATAAATTCCAAGGTTTATTGCATTAGGTTACTTTAAACTTCGACTTCCCGAAAGAAAAATAAAAATTAATGTCCTTCGTGCTGAAAAAGGCTGTATATTATAAGGTGTGTGTATTATGCATTGATTAAATTACCATTCTGGATAATCAGAACTTCATATTTTTGTTGTTGTTTTGAGAAAATTTAACGAGTTTTTCTATACGAGTTTTAAATGAGTAGATTTATATTCATTAGGGATAACAAATCCCAGTTTTATTTCTAACGATTTGGTTTCCATGGGGATTAGTCTTCTTTTTGCTAATTGTACTTTATTTTTTATTGTTTTGCGTGTAATGAATAGCCATTATGTGTTTACACAGTTGTATTAATATTTAAACCCATGCGGTAGATGGAAAATATATAACCTATTATTACTTTCAGCTGAGCAACTATTTTTGAATTCATAATATTTTATATCCCTGCAAAATACCATTCAAACAATTTGATGACAGTTTGTGCGCGTGTGTATATTTGTGTACGAGCGAATTTATCTCTGAATCTTTCAACCACAGTTTTTTTTCATAGAGAAAACTTAAATGCTATACTTAATGACACGTTAATAAATGTACTTACCAAGAGCAGATTTTCATATTTATTTCAAATTTTCTGCTTTCATGCAGATAAATTTAGATGTATAAACTTCTTCTGCAATTTTGACTTTTGTCTGAATAAAATTGTTAGCATTAAAACGACCTTGCACTTCAAAAGTAGACTGGGAAAGTCAAGTTACACAAGGGTTTTTACAAAATATTGGTAACTATTAACAAATAACTGCTGTTAATTTTACTTTATGTTACTATGGTATTTTAAGCTATGAAATTACCGAAAACTATATTGATTAAAGGGTATGCAAATTGAAATAAAAATGAAGTTAAAAAAACTTTAAAAAAATGTGAATCTATATATAAGCTTTTCGTTTTCGTACATAAATAATGCAACTTCCTTGGGTTGTTATTGTTTTTTATTTTCCCCATATCTTCATACAATATCACTATAAAAAGAATTTGATTTCTAACATTTACAGAGCATTTATCAATGCCGGTATTTTCAAGTAATGTACAAATATAAAAAGACATCTAAAGAATTCCAATACCTTCTAATAATTTACGAAAACTGCATAAATAAGAAGTAGGTCATGCTCTTAATTCCCCATGCATCCGAGATTAAAGATTCAAAAATTCAATATATCCTTTACAGTTTTTTTTATCTTCGTGTGTACAAAGAATGGGCTTTCGAAACCAGAAGAAAATATTTTTTATCAAAAATATATTAGGAAACGATTTCTCGTGGGACAAAATTTTCGAAATAGAATTGAAAACTTTTGTATAAAAGTTTACTCTTTAAATATATTTAATAACTCTTCTTCAAGGAACACTGCCTGGTAACTGAAAGAATCTTACGAAATACTGTTTTTAGAAAAAAAAATTCATTAAATGAAGTTCATTTCTTATGTTTTATTCGAAAAGGGTTAGATTGTTTTTCTCAAAAATTTACTGTATTGAAATGCCAGGAAGTCTTTTTGTTTTGCATGTTACTTTTGATAAATATGATTCTTTTTCTTTATCTACGAAAGACAGGATTTATTTTTGTATTCATTCATCTTTATAGTTAAGATTTTGCTACCAATTAAACAATATTTCTTCCTTTCTTAATATTTCTTTACATCTTTTACGATCATAAAGTTAAAGAAAAAGTAAAAAATTCCTTAGTTTATGTTTAAATCAAATTTTTCAGAATTTCCCATCAAGTAATTCTAGAGAACTTTCTGAAAGTGAAAATTTATTTGATTCTAACAATATTATTCCAATATTACAACTCATTTCAAATTACATATTTGTTTCTCAGTCTTTAGCAAGTGAGGTAAATTATAAAATTGAGCAAGAAACTTCATTCATGCTCACATTCGAAGTTATATCATTAATCATTTAATGAGTTATTAAGAATTTTCACGCTTTGGACTTTAAAACCTTTTCATTATACTCATCAATAAAATGGAACGGATTTCCTGGCAAGTCAGTGATTTATTGAAGACATTAAAAATAAATAATCTGCTCACTTTCAAATAATTTTTAAAACAAAAGAATGCTTACAATCAATTAATTCTGTCTGCATTTGACAGGCCAGATTAAAATACTTATCTGTGATACAAAAGCAGGAGAATAGTCGTTCCGAAAGTTAGACCAACTTTAATGGCTCTCATTTCCTTCCAAGACGCTGTGCCCATTAAACAGAGGAAATGATAAGTTTATTATTTCTTCGGGCTCCACGTCTCGAAGAAGAAAAATAAATAATTTATGTTCTTCGAAGCTGACGTAAAGAAGCGGCTGGAGCTGATTTTTCCTGAAAAATTAAATTAAGCATTTCTGGAAGGATTAATTGACGTTTTCAATTGTCATCTCTGTTATTGTCATGGCCTTGAATGCTTTAGTTGATGTCCGCACCAGGAGGCCCACCCAAAGGGGTGTAAGGGAAAAGATTGCCCGGAGGGGAAAGATTTATGTCTTTAATAAATGCAAGTAACCAGAATCTATTTTGCGTGACAATGGTTTATGCATTATATTTCTGCAGTTGTCTCTCGTGCAACACAGGCACATTCCTCCTAATAGGAAATCGCTGTATATGATATCTGAATTATATGGCGAATTTATGCAAGTTACGACATGTCTCCATATTTTAACTGAACTTATTTCTAGAGAGATGTTATTTTTTTAACCGGCAGCCTCTCTGTTCAAATATAAACAACTGGTAAGTGCTTTAACAAGAACATTTACTTTTTTAAACAAAAATAAAAGATTAAAAAATTAAATTCTCTGAAAATATTAAATTGTCTTACACGTAAAGCGAGCATTTTTACGCACTGACTAAGAACTTGTCACAATTTCTTTCCCACGTTATACTAGAGTGCAATTTTGATTAACTTATATTCATTATCAAATAAAAGTAAAATGAAACGTATGGTATATTTTACATGTACCTTATACTACTAACTTTATTTATTAACTGTGATGAATTGTTTGGTAGAAGTTTGTAAAATTATTTTTCATCTGTTAAAAAATAAGCAAAGGAGATTTCAGTTCTGTTATTGGAAAACAAAGAGTTTCCATAGTTCACTTGACTTATTTACAAATAAATTTCAAAATGCGTCGTGAAGTTCCAAATAATATTGGATTAGAATTCTAAGTCAAATAATTGTAGCATATATCCATATTACTACCAATGGAAAAATGAAAGCTGCTTTTCTCACGTTTTGGCAAATAAGCCTGTTCCTCGGATGAGAGCTTGGCGTTTAATAGAAAGAACCCGTTGATATTCTCAAACAATGGTTCTGAATTAAGGGGTTCTTTTCCGATAGGGTGTTCAAAAAGTAAGGTAAACCTCTTTCCCGAAAGATAGTAGCATGGTGAAAGAAAAGCAGAGAATGTGCAGACGAGATTCGAGGTCCACGGTTTCCTATGGTGGCATTTTTTCGTTAGAATGGTATCATACATTGCTTCGTAGTATGAGAACAAAACGACACTTCAGCTAGAAACTTATTCCATGATTGAATTATATGTAAGAGTGTCTTTTGTACGGGTAAAAGGTCTCAAATGTATTGAGGTTCATTGTGAAATATCGGCGATGAACTGTAACATGCAATATACTAGTTAAATTGTGTCAATATATCTAAGAAATAAGATTCGACTGATTTAGAAAGGCATGAAATGCCATAAACGACGAAAACCCAGATATGCTGCAGAGAATGAGACAAACTTCTCAGCAATCAAAGAGTGACCATCGCACACATTACAAAGGAGTTAGTAATATCAGTAAGCAGTGCTCATTCAATCATCCGTCAGCAACTGGATTATAGCAAACCGTACTCAAAATTGATTAATGACTCAATGACTTCCCAACACAAAGTAAAATGTTTTGTGGCTTCAGACATCAATGAACAACATAGTCATTAATAGGGTGTTCCGCTTATTTAATTAGAGCCTTGCACTACCACATCAGAGTTACTAAATTTAAATATATTTTTATTTTTATATAAGAAAGAAAAAAAAAATATTTTTTGCTATCATGGACAGTTCCTCGTATGAAACGTTTGGGTCAAATGAAAAAAAAAATGCTCAAGAAACACAAAAGTAAATGTTTGGTGCAATTTCTTCAACTTTATGTCATGGAAAGCAATTATTTTAATCCTTTGACTACTAATGGGGCGATACGTCACTTTCCAATTTTAAAATTATTAAGGGATAAAAATTGCTTTGGAACACATTATAATATGTTCCATTTGAAGACTAAGAACAATTGTGAACATTTTATCTTTAGCCACCTTAGATTTCACTTCCTATTTTCCCTCCAAATGCCATTGTTTACTGCACACTCTTCTTCTGTGCATGTATGTTCGATAGTTTTGATCTATTGTTAAGCAATGCACATTTTGTTTGCAAAAATATTGATGAAATATAAAAATTAAAAAATTGATAAAATATATAAATAAGTTTTCCCAGTAAATAATAATTATGCTTGTGCTTAAATATGTAGACAATTATGTCCCTGATTTTGGTTTAAAATCCGGTCGGAGAAAAAAATCCCTCAAACAATCATTTTGGCTTATTTGGTGCCTATTATCTACATTCGCATAAAAAACTAGATAAATTTCTATAAAGAAATATCCGTATAGGGAATTCGATATTTTGTAATTTGTCGTCAAAGGGTTAAAGCGCTTCATTACGGGTAACGAGACAGAATCCCATTATTTCACAATTGAAACAAAGGGAGCATAGATGATACTGATACAATCATTATCGCCTATGAGAAAAAAAAAATCGAAGCTGTCCCATTAGCGGACAGCATCATGTCAACTCTATTTATCGAGTGCGAGGTAATTGTGTAACTGGGTTATGAGGAAGAGCACAACCATTAATGCAAAATTGGCCTGTGAAGCTTCAAAATATGTTATTTAAAAGGCTTAATGTGTTTCCAGCACTCAGACGGCAGCATGAATCAGCTGTGAATACAGTATGCGATAACCTTGTTGACTGCACATTTCATTTGCTTCGCTTCTTGGAAGAAACGCTGGAAAACTGCCCATGAAAGAACTAACGTTGTTTCCCTTGCGGGTCTAGAAAAACGTGCGGTATTCCCTGTGGAGAAAACACTCGCTCCAGCGTTCGCAGCTTTTTTTCCGTAGAATGGAGGAAAAACCGAACACGTAATTTCAACGCCTTTTTCTAACCGATTTAAACGAAAATTGGAGAAAACTCTACAATTAGGGTTTCACGACTACGAACGAAATTTCATTTATCTAAGTAATTTTTTCAGATGTTATGGCATTCAAAAGTTTGCGATTATATAGACCAACAGATAATCAAACCTTCGACGGATTTTGCTTAAACTTTGATACGGACCTACAATCATGATGATAAAACAGTGTACAAAATTGTATCTATCTAGCTATTCACGTTTTCGAGTTATAGTGTTCATATGAACGCGGGCTGACAGACAGACTTCCCGTAGACGGATTTTGTCCAAAATTTGAAAGAAACCTACAACTTATGTGTCAACATAACATACCAAATTTCATCCCTGTAACTCTAATAGCTGTCGAGTTATCGTGTTCACAGACACACAGACATAATTCTAAAATTGTGTTTTCCGGACTCGGGAAGGTCTAAAACGTGGAGAATAGTCAAAATATCGAGTACGAATTTTTTTACGATTACAATACATTCTCTTTGTATACTTCGTATACGAGAAAGTAAAGACAGACGCTTTTGGGTTTGGCAGTGTAGCTAAATAACTATGATGGCTGAATTGCACACACAAAGTTAATTATAGTTAAGTTTAATTCTTTTAAATTGATCCCATCACAAAATTAAAACAGCATTCGATCATTAATATTTTCGACTTTCCATGTGCCTGTTAATTTCGTCCCCCCACTAAATACTAACCCTGAGTGCAGAAAAACTCTATATTAATGCTGAGCCATACTGCAAGATATTAAGGTTTTTGTATAAAACTATGAAGAACCAGAGGTATGGAAAGTTAAGCAAACGAATAATAAAGTTGATTTTAATTGCAACACCTCATAAGGCATGCAGAACGCAATGTATGCTTCATAATTTTGTATAGAAGATCTTTCGGCATCGGCAGAAAAGTTTCGATCTAGCATCTTGATGATTTTACTTGTTGGGCAAACTGAAAGAATATATGGTGAGACGTCTATTTACTAACGATGACCATGTTCATGCAACTGATATAAGTGTTCTTCATGACCAAAGGACGGATTTCTATCAACAGAGACTTGAAATATTAGAGCTATATTCCGATAAATATTTACATAGTAAAATGTATGTCTTTATTGTAGTGCTTTTTTCAATATGTTCTTCAAGCTCAACTTACTTTTAGAGTGTCTCATTACAGGCATCCCTTGTATATTAAAAAAATGAACTTGGATTTTGTTTTCGTTTTCTTAACCCAATCGGCTTAATTTCATAATACAAAGTTTTCTTCTATCCAAAGAAAGTTTCTGCTCAATTTCACAGGGGCGTACAACACCACCCTAACGGTGGCTCTCCAGGTCATAGAAGGTCTGATGCCTCTTCACATTAAAGCTAAAATCCAATCAACACTGGTAAGGGTAGGCCGCCTGGGTAGAAATTGTGATTATGAAGGTATCCACTTTAATCATGAAAGCTATGAGCAACCATCACCACCATCAACAATACACCCTGCACTTTTTAGCCTGGAAGATAGAATCTCACATGGGGGACAGATTCCTTCCAATAGAACGCCAATTGAAGTGTACCCAAATGGATCAATGATAAAAGATATATATATCCTAATGTTGTATTTTTTTGCTTTTGCTTTTCAATAAAGTTTCACATATACTCATCCAACCGACAGGGAGCCGTTTAGGCGCCGAGTTCGGGGGTATGTGTGGCGTTATGTATCTCTCGGACAAGTGTACAGAGATACTATTTACAAATTATAAATAGTATACTCGCAATATTTTTAAACAGAACTATTTATTGAATATTTTCAAGTCCAAAACGAAAGCATGCGTATTATTACAGAGTATTGTACAATGTCAACGTCAATGAAGTTCGTTCACTAAGGTTTCTGTAATTAAAAAAATGCGGGGACATCGAAACGTTGTAAAATGCATAGTTATATGTAGTTGTAGACTATGTACAAATGTCACAACTGGAAAAACAAAGAAAGAACCTAAAGTTAGTCTAAAATTTGTATTCTTAATCCCAACGCTTTGCAATACAGTTCGTTCAGTAGAAAGAACGAGAATATTCCAACCGTTTCGCGCACAATTCTGAGTCAGTGACGTCAGAGGAACGAAACAGCATAAAAGGGCGAGCAATTCGCGATCGTTATCAGTGCTAAGCGTATGCATAGCAAGGGGACGAGCAACTGACCTTGCAGTATGCAATCAAATCATACAACAGCACCAAAATGGTATCTCTCAGCTATAAATTGGCCGAACGTTCCGCTTGGCACAATCTACAGTGTGTAGTATTATAAAACGTTTCACTACGACTGGAAATAGCCGTCCAGGAAAGGCTCCCGGTCGGAAGCTAACGTTGACTGATCGGTAAGTACGCCTATTTCGTCGACATATTCGTAAAAATAGGCACATGGCAGTAGCAGACATAGTCACATGGGCAAGATAAAGTTTTGGAAAGGCCATTTCCGAAGCATCTACGCGTCGATATATCAAAAGGTGTGGCTACGCATTCTACAAAGCGAGACATAAGCCATTTCTCACTTCATAGAATAAACGTCGGCGTGTTGCGTGAGCCAAATCTCACCTCAGCTGGACTCCATCTCAGTGGGAAAAGGTACTGTGGACAGATGAATCCATATTTGAGGTTTCATATGGAAATATTGGCCGAAAGGTTATTAGGAAGACGTATGAAGCAAACGATTCATCCTGTTACAAGGGCGTAGGGGGGTTCATAAAGCAAGCTCTGTGATAGTGTGGGGTTGCTTGGCAGCGAATGGGGTTGGCAATTTGCATTTTTGTACGGGCGCGATAAAAGCTCCAGACTCTATACGTGTTCTTGAAGTGAATCTACGTCCGTCAGTGCAGAGATTGTTTGGCAGAAAACGATATCTTTTCCAACAAGATAACCCAAGGCCTCATACGGCGAAGATAACACGTACGAAAAAAATCGTTGTTTTAGAGTGACCAGCAGCAAGCCCGGATCTCTCTCCTATAGAGAATATTTGGAAAATTCTTAAGAAAAATATGGCCCAGCCTCGTGCCCTAAATAAACAACAGTTACAAGATTATTTGCGGCAGGAATGGGAAAAAATTTCTACAGGCACATTGATCCATTTAGTGTCGTCCATGCCTAAACGTCTTACTGCGGTTATCCGCCGTAAAGGGACGTCATCTCTTGGTAATCGAACCGAACGAACATTTTTTACTTTAGTTGCACAAGGAAATACACTTGCGTCGTTTATCATAACTATTTGCATTGTTACAAACTAACACAAATGCTGTTACAATGTTGTATTCAACGTATCAAATGTTAATAAAATGTTTCTTTTGCATATAAGTTTCTTTGTGTCTCTCAATTTCCTCATTTCAAGCTATTTCTTACGTGAACGAACTTCATTGACGTTGACGTTGTAATTTAAAGTATGTGTTTATTTTATATGTGTATATTTACGTAGCAATATCAAGTTACAGTTTTTCGATGTCAGCGGAGGGGTGCCAAATTTGTAGTACAATGGTTCAAAAATCACCCGATTAATTCTCAAGAGTTCACTTGTTCAATTTACAATTAAGTCCTTTAACAAAAATAAATTTGCTGAAATATTTAATTTAGCAATGCCTGGTACTTTAAAAATAGAACTACATGCCAATTTTGTATTACGTAATTGGTATTTGTACAATTTTGTCTTCCATCCTTAATCCTTAATGCTTAATCTTAATAATATAAAAAATGCGAAAGTGTGTCTGTCTGTCTGTCTGTTTGTTAAGCTTTCACGACCAAACCACAAAACCGATTTGGATGAAAATTGGCAGAGTTGTAGCTTGACACCCAAGAACGGACATAGGCTAGGTGAAATCACGTTAAATTAATTATTTTTGACTACAGATTAAAAATAGTTAACAAAGAAAGCCCATTGACTCCGCGATTCGCGATGAAGATTTTTATTTTTCAATAAACTGTCACGTGATCCTTCAGGAATGCGAAAACATGTGGAATAAATTATTTTTAAAATCAACTAATCACGTAATCATTTTTTCCGCTGTAACTTCAGAACAAATTGTCCGATACACATTATTTCCATACCATCTGAAAGATAAACCGTTTACCTTTTCAATGATACCAATTTTATTTCTATGACGTTTTTCATTCATTTTTTATTAATTTTTTAAATTTTACGTGCAGACGATTTTAAAATAACGCAAATTTATAGCTACTCTGTTGCTAGGAAATGGTTAGACTTTGAACTAATTTACTTTTATTTCTGAAAATTTTGCTTATATTTATAAGTATCCATACAATAAGGCAGAATTTACATGTATCTGTCTGTCTGTCTGTCGATCGGTCGGTCACAAGAACTCCTCCTAAGCGGTGAACGGTAGCGACGTGAAATTTACACACGGCATTTTAGAGCATATTTTTAGGTCAAAGGTGTTATTTTCAACTTTCAGAGTTAATTATTTCTTAAGATATTTAGTTAAATAACGAAAATTAGCCGCTTTTAAGCCTAATGCTTAGACGTTTTTTGTCAATAACTTCTGAAATATTTATTAGACAACAATTAATTTTATGCCATTTTAAAGACCAGAAAACGATCTTTTTAATGCTATTAATTACATTGCGATGAAATGTTTTCTCTGATTGTTATTAAAAATATTTTTGTAACGTAATTTCTAACAAGTCTTTTTATTCTTATAGAAATAAAGCCAAATTACTGTTTCGCGCGCGGGCTTTTGCCAGTGTTAAAGTTAATATAAGAAAATATTGCTTTCTTTGACCATTAACAACAAAGGAGACTTTACACTTCCGGTTTCCTGTTGTCGTAGCATTTGCAGCTTTTAATGCGGTTACACAGTGATCCAATGACGTTAGTGAATTATTCTCTCGATGTTTTGTTTAACTTTCACAGTGAGGTATTACAGAATATCCATCTGTAGATACGGTAATGGACATTAACAAGGAACATCATATACTGTAGAGCTCTACAACATCTTAGAATTGTCAGGGCACCTTCCGACAAACCTGGAATGATAGCCTGTGTGCCAGTACTACTAATACGCAACCTCGATATACTGAGACTGCGCAATGACACACGGTCGTAAATTACACACCAAGGTCCAAACGTCATGAAAGCTACTGTTATGACTGATATAGGGAGAAGAGAGAGTGTTTTAATTCCACGCCTTCCGATAATGCCGAAGGATTTATCATCTCAGTTCAGAAGGCAACAAATCCCTTTAAAAATGTTATTTGCCAGACTCAGGGGCAGATACTGAAAGTGGGAGATGTACATTTGGAAAAACCATATTTTTCGCATGGGCAACTATGCATGGCGTGTTCACGTATGTCCAGCCCACACTACCTTTCAATCCGTGCAAATAATGTGGTATACAAAAGTATATTAGAATAGATAAAAAATTTACATAACTATATCAGCATACATGTAAAGTACACTCCTGTCAGCCGTCCAATTAAGTATTATCTCCGTCAGAACTTTTACTTTCGCCTTTCAAAATGCAACAAAACATTTACATTCGTGAATTAAAGAAAAAGAATAATTCAAATTCTTCGCGCACGAAGTCGCGGGTAACAGCTAGTAATATAATAAATGCGAAAGTGTGTCTGTCTGTCTGTTTGTTAAGCTTTCACGACCAAACCACAAAACCGATTTGGATGAAAATTAGCAGAGTTGTAGCTTCAAACCCAAGAACGGACATAGGCTAGGTGAAATCACGTTAAATTAATTATTTTTGACTACAGATTAAAATTAGTTAACAAAGAAAGCCCATTGACTTCGCGATTCGCGATGAAAATT
>BGPR01019496.1:0-12516 GCA_013235015.1 Araneus ventricosus
ATCTTTCAAAGTTTTATTGATTTGGGTTTTCTAACAACTAAAAATTTCCCCCAACTTCCTTTCTGAATTTCCTTTTTCGTGTGACTCGATCACTTCAATGCGCTGCTCCAACGTTAAAATTATTCGTTTCTTAGACATGTTTAAAGCTCTAGCATATACAAGAATTGCAAATGATCTGTATTGTCATTCCCCTTCTATACGCGATAACCAATGACAGATTATCAGCAACGTGACTTTTCACTTGTATTCCCCTCCTTGCACTTGTTTTCCAGTTCAGGGCACCAAACAATACGTCAAGGTCGATTGACCGGTTTGGAATGTGGATTTTGTTCGCGGGAAAAGGCAAGAAAATTTTCGGACAAGGGACCGGCCGCTTATAGATGTAGAGGGTTGTCCGGTCTCTCCTAGAGGACTTTTTAACATTAATGTATATAGGGTGAAAAATCGGTGCCTTTAAGGTGGTCGTCTAAAGCTTATAATTCACCAAAATCATATCAGTACCGCTAATATGTATTGTTGAAGTTTAGAATTTTGTCAAAATGGTCCGAGATATCACAATAAGTAATGTGTGAAACTCCAAAATTCCGAAAATGCTCTTAATACTTTTTAAAATTCAAAAAACCCAAAATATTCATTAAATTTCGTTAATTTCTTATAGTACGTAACGGTGAAGATAGATGGCGCCCAAAGTCCCGGTCAGATATGCTCTTGGACTCTTTCATAGTAATAAAAGCTAATTTTGTTCATTTTTGAAGGAAATAAATATACATGAAGAGTTTTAATATTAGTTTCTCAACAGTTAAAGATTCTTTTTAATGAAAAAACGGCTAATTTTTTTGAAAACCGATATTTTGTCCTGTGTGTTTAGTAATTCGGCAACCCTATGCGGATAACCTTTGAATACAAAGATTGGGTCTCTTTAGAACGTGAAGAGTCTCTCCCTCCCTGCTGCTTCTGTCCAAGGTCGAAAGTAAGCTAAACAGTTCCTCTACGAGTGGAAGTTTATTGCAGTTTTTTTTTCTGCTGTAGAGAAGGGGATTCCTTCGTTTCTGCTGCTGCACTGCAATGAACCAGATTTCTTTTGTAGTGCTCTTATAATATACGTTAGTTAACTCCATCTATCTAGCTGTCTATACACCTGTAATTTTCATCAATAATAAATTTATTGATTTAAATAAGATGTAAAGAGTTGATTAAATATAATGTATAGAAGATTATTTTTGATAGTTATTCTAGCATTTGTGACTACTTATATAAATTATTTTCTTGATTGAAACAGAAACACAAAATTCTTCACCATGCAAATAAACATTTAATAGAGCTTAAAGAACGATTGCAATCATACTAAAATTATCAAATATAATTTTTTTAAGTTTCCCATATTTTTAAATACAGTAAACATTTCTAGAATCTTTTTTTCATTTGCTAGAAAATAAAAAAAAATATTTACATTTCATTTTTAATATGGGTCATTTCGTGCTGTGTTTAAAAATTAAACATACATAAATTATGCGAATATTTAATTTTTACTTATTTTTTGTGGATTCGAATGAATCTACCAAAACTGTAGGAGAGTAAGTATACTCTCTCTATTTATATATTTATAAAGAAAAGCGGAAACCTATGACATATTTATGAAAAGCATCATAATCGAACTTATTTTAATTCTATATTTACTTGTTTGATATCATTATTTTCAGAATTTATCTAATTTCAGCGCAATACATTTAGAATCTCAAAATTTGATTAGATTTTAAAATTTTGAGCCAAAAAGTAGCGAAATATTATTTACACTTTTTGTTGTTGCATGTAAACTTGGCATCAATGAATCGATGAAATTCGTTCAGATAATATTTTCTGAAGTTGTCACCATAAATAATCGAAATTACAAGATAAAACTATTATCAGTGTAATAACATTGGAGTTTCGAAATTACTCTACATCTACTCTGTATTATACTGTTGTTTTATATAAGATTAAAGTCCAGTTTTTAAGCTACACGAGGGCGGTTTTGGAACGGATTTCGTAATTTTAAACATTCTATTTTAAATGTGCCATTCTCCAAACTTCCACTCCACACTAATGTGAGGATATTATTTTCTGCCATAACTAGCAAGCATTGACTCTAGAAATAATCGAAATGTCAAGATAAAGAAACGTCAATGCTAGATTTCCAACTTACTCTTTGTGTTCTCTCCGTTATAGCGTTGTTTTATATTAGATTATCATCAAGTTTTTAAGCTATATGAGGGCAGTTTTGGAACATACCTCGTAATTTTAAATGTTGACCAGATGGCGAGAACAACTGAGTTGTCACGCCATTCTCCAAACTTCCATTCCACACCAACGAATAGTGGTCCAGTTTCGGTTTGAAGCGCGACATATATCGAAATTCCGAGGTAGGCAAATGGCTTTAATTTCTTGAGAGTCGGTAGAGAACTGCTTGGGACCCTGAAAGCCATAAATTGTTTTATATAAACACGCAGTCTTAGGAGGGTTCACGGAGGTTAAGGTTGAGTTGGGGAGAATCTTTCGAATACTTGAGTCTCGTTTCTGTGAGACTTCGAACTTCGTTCTGTAAAGTATTAAGTTTCTCTTTATCTATCTAATTTTAGATTTTTCATGATGTCTAATTCCAGCTCAGGAAAATGATATCATTTTTTACAGATTATTTTCCTTTTTTTGCGACTTTTAAAAGTCCTTTTTTACATTCTCGTATACGAAGTATACAAAGAGAAAGTATTGTAATCGTCAAAAAATTCGAACTCGAGATTTTGACGAATCTCCACGTTTTAGACCTCCCTGAGTCCGAAAAATACAATTTTGGAATTATGTCTGTCTCTGAACACGATAACTCGAAAACTATTAGAGCTACGGGGATGAAATTTGGTATGTGGTCTTTAAACATAATTTGTAGGTTTCTATCAAATTTTGGACAAAATCCGTCAAAGGGAAGTCTGTCTGTCTGTATGTCCGCGGTCATGTGAACACTATAACTCAAAAACTTGAATAGCTAAGTGGATAAAATTTGGTACACGGTTTTATCGTCGTGAATGTAGGTCCGTATAAAATTTTGGGCCAAATCCGTCAAAGGGTTGACTGTCTGTCGGTCTGTATAATTTACTTTCGAAAAGAATCCGTCATCTCTACACGCATGCGTACTGGAAGCAATCTTCTGTGCACGCGAAGGCTATGGGGCGAATTACGTCAGTTTGTCCTTGAGACGGCAAGAGTGAAACCTAGCAGTGTGCGATAGATGCGTTTTAATCGGTACGCATCTCTTTGAATTTGATTCTTTACCTAGATATTTTTCAATCACTATAATGAAAAACCTTCCGATAGTCATTGGATTCTGGGTTCGAATTTTTTTATCCACGTGGGGGGAGGGGAATCAGCACCTTTCTGGGGAAGTATACGAGAAAGTTTAGGGGAGAAAACTCTCGCTGGTTTCAATAAATTTTCAACTTTAAAGTGAATTTTAAAAAGTTTCAACACCTTGAGACTATCTTAAATGATCTCTATACTACAGGGATTCCCAATCTTTTTTCCCTCGCGTACCCCTTGATTATTCTTTTTGTTTTCGCGTACCTCCTACTATCGTATGGCCCCCCCCCCCCCAACCATTCATCCATGCAAAGAAGTTTTTATTGATAATGTTAAGGGCTTATATTAGCTTAAGAGTGAAATGACTCGAATTAATAACATCTGCATAACTTATTTTTGATTTTACATTTTCTTCCGTTTTTATCATAGTATTAGTTCAACGCCAAAGAAAAGAAACTAGTTTAGTAATAATTTCGTTTTAACTTATAAGGATAGCTAAAAATTGCACTTCGTAATAATCAACTATTCAATTGGTATACTTATTAAATAGCAAGTATTCATTTGGAGAAATAAAATTCAGCAAATTTTTTAATCGCTTATGTTTTCTTGTTTCCACCTTTAACAATTTTTATTCCGCGTACTGGTCCTTCGCGTACACCCAGGGATATACGTACCACAGGTTGGGAATCTCTGCTGTACTATATCTTCATATAAAATCCTCGAAAAATTAGCACCGATAAGTCCCGACATTTTCATTAACTTTTATTTTTTAATATGATCTACATATGTCAGTGAAGAATTTTTGCTGTTCTCTTCAATGACGCGAAAAAAAATCAGAGTCAAAAAACGTGTTAGAAGATAAAAGTAACAAGTAACTTCCAGAAGCGAATTTATAAAAATTTAGTCGACAGTGAATTCGAAAATTTTATTTAAAAAATCATCGAATTTAAGTGAGCGGGTAGACAATCTAAAATACATTGGAACATTTAAAGAAGCAAACACTGAATGGCATCAATAATATTTAAAATAAATTTCTATGTTTGTTTCTGATTTAGTAGTTGACATAAATACATAAAAAACGCGAAAATTTTGGAACAGTGCAGAACGATATTTGAAAGTTTAAAGACAGATTGCTTCAGTGACAACCTTTCAAGCTCATTTTTCAGTACAGCTGCAACGTCGGAAAAATTAGGGAGGCTTACCACAAATAGTTTTTTATAAATATCAAATAATATAAAACATAATTCACTCGATAGAAAACGTTACCTTCATCCATTACGCTTAAAAGTTAGTTATTGAAATATCTTAGGAATATTTCCATGGACATTATATCCAGAAATTGCAAGACAAAAAAACAAAAATCCAAACTACACAATGAATTTTCTTCAAATTTGCTCTTAAATACAACGAAGCATTACGAAACTTTAATGAAGGTAGAGGGGCAATTAATTAAAGGTTTCATTTTTTTATTAATTTAAAACTTTTATATATATATAGGAGAAATTATTTTGTCTTTGGTGCTTCTATCCCTATTGAACGAAAATATTACATATATTTAAAATCATTTGACTTATTTAGAGCTCCGAGTTGCCACTCGCAACTGGTAAAATAAATAAATAACTCGATATTAAATTCTGTAACCCTCTTTAAAAATTTTTAATAAATTATTGAAAATCACAGCCTACGGTTGTTTTTAAAAATCGTTTTATTCTGTCTATCATTTCTCGAAGAGCGACGAGATTTAAAAATTGTTTGGTGTAATTACATTCTCATTTTAATTTTTAAAAATAAAGTTGCAGATGATAATAGGATTTTGTGCATTATGAAATTTTATACAAAAGTATATTTCACATTAATTCATTACATACATTTTTTGAAAAATAAATTTATTTACGTGCACATTGTCATTTCGCTGAGTTCTAATTATGTTTACTTTCTTTTAAATTAAGAAACTATTGTCTGTCCGCCACTAGAACTCTGTTCTCCACGTCATCTAGTTGATGGCGATCGCTATAGAAATAGGTTATCGTAGGAGGAACCCATTTCGAGTAGGTAGTAGATGTTCATTCAAGTTTGCTACATTGGCGTACTTAGCTCCAAATGGGAAGGAACGTGTAACTGCGGCTAAACCGAGAAGACGAATGATCAACTACAGCGGCAAACTGGCGCCAAAAATTAAATAAAACCACAACTTCTGTCGGATTCCTCTTTTTTGAAATGGATCTTCCTTAACATAACCAGTTGCTATATTGCTAGTCGTTGCCCCATTAACCAGTTGCTATATGTCAACTAGACAACTTGGCGAACAGAGTTCTCGTGGTGGACAGACAGTAGTTTATTTGATATGCTATCATTGTAACCTTTATTATGTTGCAAATATTTCAATTTTTGTGTGCAAATATTTCAATTTTTGTGTGCAAATATTTAAATTTTTGTGTGCAAATATTTAAATTTTTGTGTGGAAATATTTCACTTTTTGTGTGCAAATATTTCAATTTTTGTGTGCAAATATTGAAGCTTTAGTGAAGGTATCGTGACAATAAATTAAATAATAAAATTTTACTAGTAAAAGACAGGATAATATTTTTATCCCAAGCAAGGCC
Source organism: Araneus ventricosus (assembly GCA_013235015.1). Classification (NCBI taxonomy): domain Eukaryota; kingdom Metazoa; phylum Arthropoda; class Arachnida; order Araneae; family Araneidae; genus Araneus; species Araneus ventricosus. The sequence goes on from BGPR01019496.1 coordinate 5,928, forward strand.
GGGTGTATCATATCTGGTGTGTTATAAAATACAACTCATTAACATTTTTTCAGCTCTTGTAATCCCAGGAAATCCAGAAATTTCATTCTTTTAAAAAAATGTCAGAAGAATGTTCGTAAAAAATGTTGAGAATCCATGTTGGAAAAACATTATAATAAACAGCCTGTGGGTATATCTGCCTCAGAGACACATTCCTTCCACGGAGTAAGATCAATTTTCGGAATTTCTTTGCATGATATGTCAGGATTGCTGGAAAAAAAGTAGAGTAAAATATAAACGGACCTTAAAAACAGACTCAACTAAAACATATAAATCACAGGAGAATAAGAGAATATAGATTTCGGGTATACAGGTTTCCCACCGTTTGAATAACTGCTACAAAAAAATCTATAACATTCAACAAATGTTTATTGCTCAAAATTAATTAATACAAATGTGGAACCATGCGAGTTATCAAAAGGCATTTATTGTTCTACCGCTACCGAAAACTACGCCTGATTTAATGCCTGTCTGCCAAGAGAACTCTGCTCGCCAAGTTGTCTAGTTGACGGCGGTCGGTATAGAATCAGGTTATCGTAGGAGGAATCCATTTCGAGTAGGTAGACGTTCATTTAATTTGTTGCGTTGGCGTACTTTTCTCCAAATGGGAAGGAATGCGCAACTGCAGCAAAACCGAGAAGACGAATGATCAACTACCGCCGCAAACTGGCGCCGAGAACAAAATAAAACCCCGACTACCGTCGGATTCCTCCTATTCGAAATGGATCTTCCCTAAGATAAACAGTTGCTATAGCAACCACCGTCAACTGAACAACTTGGCGAACAGAATTCTCGTGACGCACAGGCAGTAATTATATTGGTTGTTGTGGACTTTTTCTTCGCAAGATCTTTTCCTAGGATTTTGTTTGGCGCAATTTGGTCAAATCCGGCTCTTGCGTCATAAAGTTCCAATCAATCATTCCTATATTATGCTGCTCTGAAACCAGGTTTATACTAAGTGTAAAGACTAAGCTTTGAACCAATAACATTCTTGTTGAAAACTAGTTGAATAAAAGTAAACCTATGCAACAAGAAGCATCACTGAATATCTCTCAACCTCTGTTCTCAACTCTTCTACCACTGATAGTCTTGAGCTATACACAAAAAGTTTTGGGTTTTCCTTCCAAAAGAAATTTATACGAATGAGATCCTATCAGTGTTTGGAAAGGGAGAACTCAATTTATCCTCCATTCCCGGAACATAATTTCACCAGAGTTCCATCAAGTGAGGCACTCACGTTGCGATGCTTTTTAATGAATAAATTAATTTCAGTTAGTAAACGTTGATGTATGTTATTAATTGTTTATGTTATAGTTTTTTATATCTATACCCTTTCTTGGGACGACCTGTGCTGATAGACTTATTAACGTTGTCCAAAAATAAGGAATGCAAATTAAGATATTTTAAAGAACATGCTTCTATTACGGCACTAAAATGCAGAAAATAATTTAGTATTAATAATCTGGAGATCAAATTAAAAGTCGTAAATGCTGAGGCGCTGAGATTAATGTTTTAAGTAAAACAGAAGTTCAAAAACATTCATTAAATTAATTAAAACATTCAAGTTTAAGTATTCATAATATAGTTTAATTTTTAATGAATGTTCAGTAATGTTTTTCCTTATAATACTCTTTGAAGCTTAGTTTCCTTATCATGTTTTTAGAATTATTTTTCCACTTGCAGATTTGTTATAAAAAAGAGTATTACCTACTTTCTAATGCATTAATAAGAGTATTATCTTTAAAAATTTATTCTTATTATTTTATACTTTGCAATGCTTAAAAAATTACATAATTCATTGTTATAATTAATATGGAATCTTGCAATGAGTTTTTTTCTCAAATTCACTCAAACGGAAGTCTCTCCTATGGAATCAATGTTTATTTCAAATTTATCGACGAATTGAAAATTAAAGCTTAAAAATATTATAATTTTGTCATCGGAAATATGCAGTTAGTTAGTTATTCTAGCACATTTAGAAGAGGGTGAAAATCAAAAGCAAAATTCATTCTTTTCAAACATGGAAGAAATTATTTTAAATAACCCAGGTAATATTTGAAACAAAATTACCCAACTAATATAAACCTATTCATACAATGGCTCTGTATAAATATATTCTGTCCCAAAAGTTTATAGACTCTACTAAAATATATTTTTTAACAAAACGGAAAGCCATACAAACACCAATTACAAATATGTTTATTCAAACCATATGCGACTTGCATTCAACGAAATATTTAGAAAAAAGAACATTTTGTATTTGAATTATATAACAAAATGCAAATATTAGGTGTCCCAAAAGTTTATAGAATATATGACATTTCAACAAAAGTTGCTCAATACAATGTTCTTAATAGTTTAAAGTCTTTCCATTTCTCAGTATGACATTGTATACACGTTTTTCCATCGGCATAATTAAGGTTTGTAATATATCTGGTTCCAAGTTGTACCATGCACTTTCAATGGCTCTCTTCAAGGCATTCACTGAATAAAATTGCCCTCCATTCTCATATACCTTCTGAGACATAATGCCCCATACATTTTCAATTGGGTTTAGATCAGGGCTCATCGGTGCCCACTCAAGAACAGTAACATTTTTCGAGTTTAAATAATTTTTCATAGCATTGTAGGTATGGATGGGAGCATCATCATGCTGATATTACCAATTTCGTCCCCCTATGTTTTCTGCAAATGACATAAGATGATTTTCTAGTGCTTATAAGTATTTAGGAGAATTCTGTCGGCCATCTAAAAAGGTCAAACCCACTTGACCGTTGAAACTGAAAGCCGCCCACACCATCACAGATGCACCACCACTTTGCCTACTGATAAAGCTCCTGGGCTCTTTTCATAAATCATGCCAATATTTTATATTCCCGTCAGGTCCATCGAGGTTCCATTTTTTTCATCACTGAAAAGGACAGTCATCCATTTATTACCATATGACATATGATTACGAACCCATAGGAATCTCTTACTAATGTGAAGCTTTGAGAGTGGTAATCGGCGAGCCATTTTTGCGTGGATCATATAACCAGATTCTATAATTCGTCTATGAACAGTGTTGTTGGAGATTTGCAACCGAGAAGCCCCAGTAATTTCGCGAACCGACATTTTCTGACTTGAAGCCATTCTTTATATCTGTCTATCACTGCGAATATCTGTCACACGAGGTCTTCCTGAACGAGATTTTGGCTTATATGGCGTCTTACGAGTTAATACACGACAAATCATGCTTTTAGAACGATTTAAAAGTTTCAATATTTCTTTAACAGTCTTACAGAGCAATTTCAAATGCAGAATTTTACTCACTTCTTCATTAGAGAGCTGCTACGCTTTAGGCATCTTGAAACGCAGAACAAACGAACGCTTTCTTTTTCTTACAACGTATTTATTAGGTTCCAGATCGACGTCATGATTACCGATACCATATTTTCATAAAATTGCATTTGTCTATAAACTTTTGGGACAGGTTATTTCAGTTTATTCTACGATTTAAAAATTGGCATCAAATATACGGGGTAGAACTGCTGTTTTTTCAATTTAATAGACATAACATATCTATACAGTAAGTTACATCGAAATGTATCGTATGCAACAAAAAATATAGGCAAAATACAAGATTCTATAAACTTTTGGGACAGAGTGTATGTTTTTTAAAACTCATATCCTTGTTTAACATCACAAAATCGACGATTGTCTAATTACAAGCCCTAATCAAATTTTACTTTTAACGTGTTTAAAATTATAATTAAATAAATTTATTGGTTAAAAATTTTAAAAAAATCAGTATAATAAATTTTTGCGCAGTATTAGGAGTACAGTTGTATACGGAGGTTTGCTTAGTAATTGATCTGTAAAATGGATTCGTCCGCCACGTTCCCCCTTTTGTCCTCACTACGGGTTTTGGGAGATATGAATGGCAGGCCTTCCATCTCTTTTCTCTCCCTTAAGGGTCCCTTTAATGACCACTCGCCCAACTGCCTTCTCCCCCCTTTTGGAAAAGCAACAGGCCGAAATCCGCCCCACTAGTATAGAAGTTGCATGGCCTGTTAAGACCGGCTTAGGAGTCAGAGTGTTAAAAAAACTGATTAATTTTTAAATCATTGATGAAATTTGTTTAACCTGGTAGATTTTATATTCCTATTATGTATATTTACTCCAATCATTATGTAAATACCCCATAGAATGTGGAAACTCATAAACGTAATTTTGAAAAGAAAAATTGAGCCATGTGGTTTCTGCAATCAACGACTGAGTTAAAGCATGTTCAACGTTCCTTCACTTAAATATTTGGCTGCGATAACGATTCACATTACCATAACCATCGAGTACGTTACACCATTATATAAAGCATTCGAGAATTTTGTTAAGTCATACTGTACAGGAAAGACTGACAGCAAGTTTTCGCGGATCAAAATGTCTTTACAAGCCCTAAATTTAACATAGAAGTGTATTTATTTTTATTCTTTTTCATATCTAAGTTTTTTTTAAAAACTGAATCAAAGCTCTTAAAATCGTTGCGGTTAGACTTACTTATAAGAGGGTCGAAGAAACGGCTTCCTGGTGATGTGCGCAATTTTAGTGTTGTCACATAAGATTCGAGCAATGGAGCATTGTTTAATAGCGCTTCTTTGTTCTGAAAAAAGAAAGAGAATCATAAAACTAAACGGCTTCTACATTTATTTAGAGGGCAATTTTTTTGGGTTGCTTTAATTTATATTATGTTTCGTTCAAGGATCCCTCAATTTATAAGAACATCAATTATGAGCCTATGTATGTGAAAATGATAAATATCAAAAAAACTTTTTAAAAAACGCTTTTGCCAATGCATTAAAAAAGAAAATAATAACTTTTTCTCAAAACTCTGGAGAACAAAACATAAAACGTAAAAGCGTGAGGCGCTGAAAACAAAAGGAGAAAAATATAAGACCACAATGATTATCATAAGAAACGAAATGTTATTAAACATTCATCATATAAAATATATTATAAATGCAGTTACAATTCTAATCTACTTACAGCTTTTCTACCTGCGCCTCACGATTTTCCAATTTTTGTTTCGACCTCCAGATTTTTGAGAAAAAATTATTTTCTTTTTTAATTCATTGGTAAAAGTGTTTTTTTAAGTTTTTTTTTATATATATTATTTTCTAGTTTTTAGTCTTTAATTTATGTCATAATTCAGCATTATAAATATTTTTGGATCTTAGAATCAATTTTTCATGAACTAATTCCAACAATTATTTTATTGAAAAGAGCTCTAAAATTATTGAAATATTGCATTGTCATCAAGACCCAATGAATATATAAAATTTCATATATATAATACATTAGGCAATAAGTGAAAAATCCATCACAAAATTCTGACCTTACAAAAAATATTTCGAACTTAAATCCATTTTTCTTCAACTAATTCCAACAATAATTTCTTTAAAAAGATCTAAAATAGGATAAACTTGTTTTTGTTTCTATTGAAACATTTAAATTACTGTGTAAAGTATTTTAGCTTGTAGTAGGTAGAATCACAGGATGTTGTTGATCGACTGGAACGACTTTGGAGTTTTGTCTGTAGAGCGAGCTAGAAAGCTGGTGAGCTGAGCGCTATTGAAAGTGCTGTTATTGTCATTATTAGTGATTTGCTGAATGTTTGTGTTGCTAAATCTGGAAGTGCTGAACTGTTATTACCTGTGAATTGTTGTCTGTTTGCGTTGCTAATCTGTGCAAGATTTATTGTTCCTATTACCTGTGCTATTTGTTTTCCTGCATATTTGTGAATAAACCTTCATTCTCCTTTATCCTGCGTGTTGGACTGTTTACACAATACACCCACAGAACGACTTTTTCTACAATATTAAGATGAGGGACTGCTTAACCATGCTCTACTATCTGTTTTTTTTTACTACAATGCTTGCTAAAAACAGTTAGGCCGTAATAGGGCATATATTTCTGAAAGCATGGAGCTCGTCTTAACTTTGCATAGCGACCACTCGTTCAAAATTAAACACACGGTGAAGATCAGCACATGGCATCTGTTTAGAATAAAATTGCGAAAGATATCATATTTACTTCAAACATATACGATGCGACGCTAAGACAAGAAACGAATTTTCTGGCTTGTTACTAATAATTAACCTCTTGCATACACTGAGTCGCAACTATTATCGATAATTTTCCCAATTTTAAAAAGGCTGAGGTCAGAATCTCTCTGCCAAATGTCCCTTAGAACTGCATTTGGTACCTTTGTTTACGTCTCACATGACACATCGGTAACTCGTAATACTGAACACAGTTTAAGCTGAGCTCGTCCTACAATATAAATTCTCTTTTGCGTCTTGTAGCAGAGATTATACCTGCTATTACTCGAAATGAGGCAAGACATCAGCCGTTTCTGAGCCATTCGCTATGCCAACAGAACAAAAGTATTTGAACGAATAATTCATGATGTCTCAACAAATGCGACAATTAAGTGTAGGAGATCAAATGTCAGCAACAGTCATAGGAATGTAAACTATCGAATCTAAAATCTTAGAACGAACTGTACTAATTT